>JAPQRP010000020.1:9966771-9996397 GCA_037367295.1 Apogon hyalosoma
TTCTCCCTTTGTGCAGTAATCTACACCTGGCTTTACTGCCTCTGTCCACAATAATAGACATTATATAGACTAAATGTCCTCTAAAATTAATGTTTATTTGCAACACAGTATAGCAAACTATTACATGATCAAAAACAAATTCATTTTAGTTAAAAAAAAAAAAGTCTCCATTTTGAATGTCTGGGGACGCCAGAAATGTGTGATGTAAAAATGGGGTCACGAGCCTAAAAAGGTTGGAAACCACTGCTCTGTGCTAAGAAAAACCTTCTTCTAAGGAAAAACCCTGTTCTTTCGTCGGTACCTAGTCTCTGGAAGGCGTCCACCATGGCTTGGTTCTTGGCCATGTCGATCAGACCTCGGCCCAGACAGAAATGAGGGAATATGAGGAAAACCTTCTTCAGGATCCGGTTCACCTCATTCAGATGCTGAAAAGGAGAAATAAGTGATCTGTGTCTCAGTTAACTATTAAGAAAAAAGATTTATGTGGCTTTATGTCCAACATGTGATTAAAACATGTACAACTGTGATTAATAAAAACATTTTATACACAGCATTTACTTTTTTCCAGGTATATGTTTTGAAACCTACCTTTCACAAATTCCACTTTAAAAACTTATCATTTAGATGATTTATTTAGATTAAATTCTGTGTTTTCAGACCTTGAATAATACAAGAAATCAAGTGCATGTTCATTTATAAACAACTTAAGAAGGAAGAGTTTAGAAATCAGTATATAGTAGAAGCGTTTGTTAATAGACGAGTCAGTAAATCAGTCCTAAATCAATGCTGCTTAAAATATTTCAAGGTTTTTGTTGATTTGGGGTATAAAAAATTTGCAGGTCTGGGAAAAATTAAGAGATAAGACATTTTTACGTTTTTTAAGTTCTGTTTTTAGGTTTATGTGTTCTGAATTCCACAATGTGATTTAAATTGCGATTCGATTAATTATACAACTGTGAGAAATATAAACATTTTATATTCTAAAAAAAGTATATTTCTACATTTTGCTTGCATTTACTCACCTCGTCTACGAACAGCTCTAGGACGAAGGTGGCGATGCTGCCGTTGATGCCGATGAAAAGGTTTATGGACGTCAGAACCACATAGGCCGTGCTCGGGACGCTGAACACAAAGGATGCTGGGTACATCAGGGGGGTGATGGACCATCTGAAACGAAAAAATGAAAACGGTCAAATGGTTTCATAACAGGTCCAACTGGAAGTGGAGTGAAACAAAACATTATCATTCAGTATATGATTATGATGAATAGAAAAACATATGGCTATTAATGACTTGATGAGTGAAGGAATAAGATAGGTCTGTTTATAATGTGTTCAGAGGAGGGTTCAGGGATTTAACTTTTGCCACTCATGCAGCGAGAGAAATACTTTAAACCTGACAGAAACACAGTGTCACCCTCTGTGTGATGGATAGGAACTGTTTTACTGCCCGGCATGAATAAAAAAAAACAAAACAAAAAAAAAACCTTATGTCTCTGTATCTCAGCATCATGTTCTATCAAGAATCAATAACAAGTTGAATTTGTGAGGTTGTCAGGTTCTGTCTCTCTCTATGTTCCAGTCCTGTGGTCCGGATGCAGGAGATCAATCGAACAACAGAAGTGGGCGGGACTTTCAACTAAGTCAATCAAAATCCATATATGACTTCTATCAGTGATCAGTAAGAACTATATTGATATCTGTAACCCTTTACATGCTATAAACCATCAAAATATGAACCATTATAAGAAAGGCTAATTTTTTTATATTTCAAAAATTTGTCAAAAATTCCAAAATCAAAATTTCTCAAAACAGAGACCAAACTTTGTAGACACTGTCCCAGTGAGGCTGCATAAAAAATTTTAAAATAATCTGACCAGTAGTTTCGGAGAAGATTCTTGAAACCTAGACACTGGTGACCATGAGTTTGACCCTTCAAGGTCACTCAAGGTCAAAGGTCATGGACCCAAATGAAAGTCCATATATGACTTCCTACCAGTGCTCAATAGTAACTACACTGATATCTCTAACCATTTAAATGTTATAAGCCATTAAATTATGGACCATTACAAGTAAAGGCTAATTTTTTATATTTCAAAAATTTGCAAAAATCTACATTTCTCAAAACTGTCAACAAATTTTGTAGACACTGTCCCACGGAAGCTACATATACAAGTTTAAATTAGGCTGACCAGTAGTTTCGTCAGAGAAGATGACTGAAGAATTTGCTAACGAAGACGACGCCTAAGACAACGACAAAGACGACGCTGGACACAATAGATTCACAGTGGATCAGATCAACATCACGTCGGGTTGGAGTCGGTGTTGTGGTAACGGTCAAGTGGTTGTGGGCGTGGTCGTACCCATAGAGGAGGAGGAGCAGGACGAGAGCCGGCAGGTTTGTCTCGGAGACGTACGACTGCTGCTGGAAACTGATGAAGATCAGCACCACCATGGAGGCCGGGACGGTGTAGTTCAACTGGAAAATGATGACATAAAACACTCAGGAACAAACTACAAACCAAACACTGAACAATGTACAGCTATCCATTACTTTAAATCTTTTCATTTCTTTATTATTTATTATTTTACTCATTGACTATGGATTTGTCTCGCTCAAAGACCAAATGTGGTTGAGACAAATGTTAACAAGCCTTTAACTTGGAAGAATAACATATATACTTAAATTAAAAAAAAAAAAAAAAAAAAAAGAAGTTTGAAAACATATGGAAACCACACCAAACTTTCATTATGTCCAAAACTTAAACATAACTCTTGCAGATGATGAAGGATGTTTACAGACCATGTAGTTACAATGCCAGGGAATTTTTTCCCCCTAGTTTTAATTAATTAAATCACTTATTTATATTTTTATGTAAACAACAACAACAATAATAATTATTACTATTTCAAATTTAGTTTTATTTCAATCTTATTTTATTCATTTTTTTTTTTTTTCAACCCATTTTGTCAAGATTTTTCTAAAACTTGATATTTTATTTCAATGTCCACAATGTACTTGTTGTAATAGATTACCTACTGTTTTTATAAATGTAAGACAGAAGCTATGTTTTTGATATTGTACCTTATTTGTAAAACTTATATAAAAAATATTGTGGACAAAAAACAAAAAAAACTACCAGTTTTCCCTGGGGTCAGTGGGTACTAACCATGTCCCAGGTGAAGTTTGCCAACCAGTAGAGGATGGGTTTGACGCCGCTGACAAACTGAAGGTGTTTGGCTTTGCTGACTCGCTCCTCAATCAGGAAAAGGACGAAGCTGGCCGGGACGAAGGACATGGCAAAAATCACACAGATGGACACCAGGACGTCCACCGATGTGGTCATCCTGAAGGAGAGGACGGAGACACACCAGGACATCGATAAACACCAAACAAACCTGGACCTCAATGAAAAAACATGGTTACAGGTCAAAACGCAGAATGAACTGACCTTTAATGGTTTTTAAATCCTGTTTTTAATCCTCTCTTAAGACATATTTCTTTTTTTTTTTTTTTTTTGGCTTTAACTCAGTTTGAGATGTTTTTATGTTATTGTTTTTTATGGGTTGTTTTTATTTTTTTGCTTCAGTTTTATATTTGGGTTGTATTTGTGTGCAGCACTTTGTCCGACTGTGTTGTTTTTAAAGTGCTTTATAAATTAACTTGGACTGGATTTAATTTAGTTTAATATTAATAGTTAATAATTATTCACATTATATTCCATATCTGTAGTTAGATGCTCCTAACACCTCCCTGATCTTACACTCTGGACCTGTAACGACCCGTTTTGGGATCAGAATAGTTCATATAAAAACCTAAAGGCTGTTGATGTATGATCGTCAAACCCCGCAGTAGGAAACTGACATGGCCATTTCTGTGAGCTGTTCCTTGGTGAGGTTCAGTGGGTGGTTGAAGGCTGTGATGCCGTGTTTCCTCCTCAGTGGACCCGGTGGGAGACTCGCCCTCAGCAGCCCGTTGTTCATCACGTTGACGAATGACACCATCGCATGCCAGCCTTTGTTATTGTACCACACCTGAGCACAGCAGAGGACAAACATGCATGACTCCTCACTGCGGTCATTTCACAGATAACCAGAGATACACAGACACTTACCTTGACATTATTCTGACTGTTCAGTCCTCCCAGAAAACCCGGCAGTCGGTTCAGCAGATGATCCAGTGAACTATTCTACAACAAACCACCAGAAAACAAGGCTCAAGGTTCATTTGTTGTCACTCATTCAATGTAGCACACAAAACAACGAAACGTGCGCTCAGGTCCCAGTGCAATAAGGTAAGCGATAAGATAAAACAGTACAAGTACTTAAAAAACAGACACATAACAACACATACATGAGTAAAAAGACATAAAAACTTTCATCATTTAAAAGACATTCCCTTGCAACCCAGCAAAATAAAATGCTTATGCATATATGACAAAGTGCAGCTCAGTGATTTATTTCAGGTGAAACAGTGAACGTCCAGGAGAACAGGCAGATGTTTTTCACTCGGTTTAGAACTTTTCTGTACCTGTGAAACGCTGTAACGAGTCCTGATGGCCACGATCGAGTCTTCGACATGTTGGACCTGAGATAAAGTCTGTGTGGCGCTGCCTCCGAGGGAGAAACCCCCGTATCTACAACAGAGAGAAGTCTATTTAAAACAAAGGGGCCAAACTCATTTTAGGGCCACGTACAGCCCAATATGAAAACCTCAAGTGAGTCAGATCACTAAAATAATAACATAATAACTTATAAGTGATGACAACTCCAAGTTTTCCTCTTTGTTTTAGTACAAAAAGGTAAAATTACAGTATGAAAATGTTTACATTTACAAACTATCCTTACACGAAAAATGTGAGTAACTTGAACATTAATGGACAACCTGAAATGTATTTATAAAAAAAAGAGAGTAATTTTAACAAAATTATACCCCAGCTTCTCATTTTTTCATGTGCATCACAACTTGAAGATCACAGTGGATGTATAACTACACAAAACATTTAGTAACAGACATCTGGAATAGAAAAATATAGCATTTAACTTTATGATTAAAACAACTTGTCAAGATTCAGTGACACTCTTGACTGTCGATGTCTTCTGTGTGGATTTCGCTAATTTATCCTGTAGGCCAGAGTGAATCCTCTGGAGGGCCAGTTTTGGCCCAGGGGCCATGTGTTGACACCCTTGATTTTAAAAAAGGACCTTTATTAAGTACAACGAGCGTCATTTTGCAGATCCAGCGGCTCACCTGAATTCATTCACCCACTTCTTGGTTTTCAGGCTTTTAGTGAGAAAAGAGGAAAAAACAGAAATGAGGAAATGTTAAGAAAATTATATTACTGATAAATTATTATACAGGTAAATATATGATGCCATTTACCACATATATTAACACTACAAACCGGAATCCACCTGATTTTATATGATCTGGTTAATGTTTGATGAGGTACCTTTTCTTGAGAATCTGAGGGTACGTCTTCACCAGATAATCAGAGATGTTGTAACCTGTCAGATTCTGGAGCATGTCTCCAGTCAGCCTCTTCATCTGGAAGCAAACGAACAAACAAAAGAAAAAAAATACATTTACAGACCTCAGGTCAGCTTTCAACTGAAAAGAAAAGAGTAAAAGAAAGTATAAGTAAAGAGAAAAAAGGAAAGACAGTTAAAGAAAGAAAAAGGGAAAAGAATAAATGAAAGTAAAAGAAAAAGTAAAAGTATAAGAAAATAAAATTTAAAAAGTAAAAGAAAATAAAACAATAAAAGAAAAGAAAAAAGAAAAGAGAATAAAAGTAAAAGAAAGTTAAAGAAAAGTAAAGAAAAAGTAAAAGATAAAAGTATAAAAGTAAAAGAAAAGTACAAAAAAAGAAAAGAAAAAAGTTAGACAGTAATAGAAAAGAGTAAGAGTAAAAAAAAGAAAATAAGAGTAAAAGAAAAAACAAGAAAAGACAAAAGTAAAGAAAAGCTGTATTAAACTAAACCAGATAACGTTACTGGTGAAGGTCATGACCAGTTTACTTCAGCAGGTCAAACCGTGAACTCAGATCCTTAAAGAGTCCTGACCCAGGATCTGAGGACCAGGATCTGGGACCCGGGTCACTGACCTGGGGGGGTGGGAGTCCTCCGGCGCCCTGTGGACAGTCCGGGAGCATCCGTCGGACGTCCTCGGTGCTACACTGACATTCAGGAGTCGTCCTGGTTCGGCTCCAGTTTCCTCTGTTGAACATCTTCCAGGTGGAGAAGGAAACCTGAGGACGCATGAACTGTCCTCCACCCTGGACTTCACACCCTGGACTCCTGAAACCAGGACGGGTGGGAAACACAGAGTGAACAGAAACACTGAAGACATGACCCGGAAGGATCTGACAGTAAAGGCAACACATTTATATAAAGGGAGATGTTTGTGCAGACGTACAAAAACCCACACATGCAATTTCTAATTCTAGATGATTATTTAATTCCATATTTTAACCACATCATTTTAATAACACAACAATATTTTTACACTCTTATTTATGTATATTTCTTTAATTATCATATTGATAATATTTGTCCAGTGCATATTGTACAAACTGCTGTTCTAATTATGTCTTAATAGTGTTTATATATATACATATACATACACACACACACACACATATATTCAGAGCTATATTTTATTGTTACATTGATAATTTCTTTTCTGCTAATTTCTATTATACTTGAACAGAGCAACTATAACACGCAATAATTTCCTCCTGGGATTCATAAGGTATTCTGATTCTGATTATTTGAGAAGAAATAACTTTGTAGGTCTAGAAAGAAAAGCAACTTTTATCGTAAGCACTGACGTCTAAGTATAATCATGTCCAAATCTATGTTTTGAATCATTAAAATCTAATACAAACAGCAACACCAGTCAAACTAGAAAGAACCCAGAAATTCTTAAAGAACCAAACTGTCTTGTATCAAAAAAAAAACAAAAAACAAAACAAACATGCAGTAAAACCTGCAGTTGTGCATACTTCCCATAAATCTATAGTCTAATGCTGCCTTCACATGCTATGTGAATTATGGTAAATACTAGTTATGAAGTTGAAAATTGCTCATGTTGTATTTTCCACTGGGGAACTGGGAAATCTTTTGATCCACGAACAGCAGAGATGAAAATAACCTTTGACCTTTTCAACATAGCGGAGAACAAAGAGGGATTCATGGGAAATGATAAAAAAAATGCTTTTATTAATGTTCTGTTGCTGTTAGCTGATGATTTTGCACATTTATAGAATACACAATTTACAAAAGAAAAATAAATAAAAACTACTGCTGTGAAAAGATAATTTTTAAAAAATCAGATTAGCACAGGGTTGGTGTGGATTGATTTTGATTAATCATGATTAAATATCACTCATTTCTAATCTATATTTATAGCTTTTCATTTTGCATGAGCAAACAGACTCAAGAAAGAAGGGAATATATATGCACTGAACGTGTTTATTAAACACCTTCAACAGTTTTAACAAAACAACTCGAAACAACTGTTCCGTCTTGTTTTTTTTGTGCTCATATTTCCATCCAGAGGCCACTGTGCTGTTTAGCGTCTTCCATCTTTATGGGTTGGTTCTGCTGCCTGTCACTACCAGATCACACATGTGCGACGCTAACTCTACTTGGACAAACTGCTCCAAATGCGTTGCCAGAGGCGTTCAGAGTCATTCTGCGCTGCAGACGGGTGAACTGCGTTAACATTTTTAATCAGATTAATCATGATAATGGATTAATCTATGTTAACGCATTCATTGTCAAAGCCCTAAAAAAATTGTGTCAGCCATTTTTCATTTCGCTATGACACGACACACTCGTAATTTTGAATTCACAAGCGGAAAGGACCATCTTCCCGACAGCACATGAAAGCAGCATTAATACACAATGTTGGACCAGGACTGCATGTGTTCATCTGTACTGCTGTTCCTTCTGCTGTAACTGGGACGACAGTGTGTGTTTACTGTTGTCGTCTTACGTGCTGTTGTCGTCGTCCTCTTTCTCCATACACTTGGTACCGAACCCGGGTTGGTCCAACAGAGCCTCCAGAAGGTTCTCCATGGCCGGGTTCTGTGCGGCGTCATTGCTATAACATGAAAGAAGAGGTGAAGACAAAAAGCAAACAGGTCAAGACATAAATTACTTCCAAATGAAATACAAAAGAGAAGAGGGCAACCGATGATGTTCTGATATAAAGCCCTGCAGATAAACAATATCTGTGCCCCTTCATCGCAGTAATAACATAAACGAGTCTGACCTGAAGAAGGTGTACTGCTCTCCGTACATCCACGGCTGAAGCTGCAGAGGCGGATATTTCCCAAATGGAGGAACAATGAGACTGAAGAGCAGAGCGATCAGCACGAACACAGCAGGAAGGACGATCTACCAAACAAATACACCGTCAACTCAGAGAAAAACACACAAACAGCACATTTTCCCTCTTATAGTAACTAATAAAATAACAGATAACTCCTCAAAACAAGACAATAAATCAGCAGCAGAATGAAGTAAACATTTCAAGACAGCAATAATTATGCAATCGTAAAGCATTAACTTGATTATAATGTAAAAATCTTCAAAACATTCAAAATGTAGTTTTTACTCTAAACCAGGGGTGTCAAACTCATTTTAGTTTAGGGGCCACATACAGACCAATATGATCTCAAATGGGCTGGATCAGTAAAATAATAACATAATGACATAAATAATGTCAACTGCAAGTTTTTCTCTTTGTTTTAGTACAAAAAAGTAAAATTACAGTATGAAAATGGTTTTGTTTACAAACTATCCTTATACAAAAAATGTGAATAACCTGAACATTAATGAACAACCTCAAATTTCTAAAGACAATTAAGTAATTTGAACAATATTCTGCCTCAGTTTCTCATTTACACATGTATCACAACTTACAGATCACAGTAGATCTACAATTACACAAAACATTTAGTAACAGGCATCTGGAACTGAAAAATAGAGCATTTAATTTTATGATCAATACAACTTGTCAAGAATCAGTGACACTCTTGACTGTCAGTGTCTTCTGTGTCATTTTTGGATTTTGCTCATTCATCCTGTGGGCCAGACTGGACCCTTTGGAGGGCCGGTTTGGGCCCATGGGTCACTCTTCTGTATGTTTTAGAACGAAATAAATAAAATTACATTATAATAATGTTTACATCTACAAACTATCCTTTAAAAATATGTGAATAACATGAACAACCTGAGATTTCTTATGAAAAATAAGTGCAACTTTTTAACAATAATATGCCTCGGTTTATCATTTACACATGTGCATTACAACTTACAGATCACAGTGGATCTACAAAGACACAAAACATTTAATAACAGGCAGAATATTAGTAAAATTGGACTTATTTTTCTTATGACATTTTTTTGAACAAATATTTTCTTGTAATTTTACTTTTTTTACACTAAAACAAAGATAAAAATTGGAGTTGTTGTCATTATTTATAGGTTATTGTGATAGTATTTTACTGATCCGACCCTCCGGAGATCAAATTGAGCAGAATGTGGAACCTAAACTAAAATGAGTCTGACACGATGGATGGACTAAGTAAATACAAATGACTTAACCTAATTCGTGAAAACAACCGCTGTCATTGATTGAACTCTAACATGAACAAACTTGAATACATTCAGATTATGAGGTTTGTTTTTTTTATTATTAAACCCAGTTCTGCTGAGCTCCGGCTGAACTCTGATGGTCTGATATCTGTCGTCACCTGAGCGAAGAAGCCCCTGCGACTCCTCCGAGCATAAAGCCATCGTTTGATGAACAGAGCCCTGAGCTGCTGCCACGTCAGCCACCATCCGGTCAGAGGAACGCCGCCTCGTCCATCTCCGCTCAGCAGGTCAGTCTCCTGAGGCTCTGAAACGGGAAACGCCGACACAATGAAACAGACGGCACCTCATCAGGACTGACCAGCCAGATAAGACGGAAACCAGCAAAGAAACCTGACCAATTTTAAAATAGAAAAGAACAGAATAGAATAGAATAGCCTTTACTGTCATTGTGTGTGCAATGAAATTAGGAGTGCAACTTCAGTCAGTGCAACAATATGAATAAAAACCAATACATCAGAAAATAAGAATAGAACAAATATAAAATTCCAAAAACTAAAAAGTAAAATAAGCAAATTAAATGTAAAATTTTACAAAAAGTAAAATAAAACTAGCACTTAAGTTGGATACAATAAAAACTGAGGTAAAATATGAAGAGACACAATATCAACAGTATGTATATCTGAGTCTAGAAAAACAGTGTGTTTATAACTATTGAATAAATATTGCATTGTTATCGCAATATTATAGCAAAACTGCATTTTCTATTAAAGGCAGTGATTTATCCCATTGTTTTCAGTCACTAAGACCAACAAGGCTGAATTTAACATAGTCAGATTTTCACAAAAATAAGGAAGTTGAATCCTGATCAAAAAGTTTTGGCTGTAATAAAATACTCTTTAATCAATATGGAGATGCTTTCTTCTGCAAATAAAAAAAAAAGGTACAGTATACATACAAAAATGCAATATATTTTAGTTATAGAAGATTAATTCTGGCTTTAAGTACTGATTCCAAAACTTACATTTTCTGGCTTTTTCATGGGATAATGAAGGCATTAAAATAAAAAAGTGGTTGATATTTTAAGTCTGTCAGGTTCAGTAGAAAATGTTCTTATTTGCCTCCTGATTCGTCTAATTAAACCCTTTTCCACTGAAGGAACTTTAACTTTACGCAGGGTTTTGATAAACCTTGATATGTTTCCACCAAATTATCTGGTAAAAAAACTTTCCCTCGATCCCAAACTTTTCCTGAAAAGTTCCTAGCAGGGGGGTGGGACTTTTCAGATGTCCCAGAATTCTTGGGGGCGGGGCTGTGTGTTGAAGAACGCTGACTGGTGGAACACACGTGCGGCGTTCCACACACGTACACTCACCCTCCAAATTTAATCCAGTGGCGTCTGTGAACTTGTTTATTCCATTTGTACAAGTTTCACTTCGTTTCTATTTTGATCATTTAGAAAATGGATCAAAACTAGAAAAGCTACGAGAAGTGAACAACGACATCTATTTGACAAATACAATCTTTTGATCTTAAAAGAGCCCGGACGTCGGCGAACGTATTTGTTGAATACGCTCAAAAGACATTCAGCGGGACTTCAAGTCAGCGACTCAAAATGACTGACCTGATTCGAATACATTTCCAGGAACTTTGAGGTGGAAACATAAACCACAGAGATTACCAGGAATTCTTTTACCCAGGTAAATAAATTCCTGGTAATAAAAGTTGTTGGGAATGTTGATGGAAAAGGGGCTATGGCGTCACTAAAAGAGCTGAATGTACCTTGTTTACGAAGCCTTTTCCTCACTGGAAGCATTAACAGAAAAAACACCCACGTTGAACAACAGACTGTAAATGAAAGACACTCAGACACATAATCCTGTTTTATGTCTTTGTGTACATGCACACCTCTGTCTGGTTCGTCCACCTGCTGTCTTTCTGTTCTCTGATCAGCTGAAGCCGTCTGGTTGTGCGGAGTCTCGGCGTCCACACCGGTTTCCTCTGCAACTCGCAGGAAGATCTGGAGACAAACAGGACGATGAAAAATTAAATACTATCATGTCATTTGTTTGTCAGTATCCTCCTTGAATGAGCACGACTACAGGTTTACATGACATTTCTATAAAAGGCGAAAGGAAAGTAGAAACACATAAAAACACACAAGTTCACAATCTATCTAAACTTCTAAAATACTTTATATAAAATAGTTTTCTACCACAACTAACCATCTATTTTCTTTACATCTCACTTAGGAAGAAACATCTCCAATTAACTTTAAGGAAATATTGAAGTTTATAAACTATATGGACAAAAATATTGGGACACATCATGTCTACAGCTGTAAGATGTCCTGTTCATGCTGATTTGAGATAAAAACATCAATATTTCCTTAAAGTTTATAAGGAGATTTTTCTTCCTAAGTGAGATGTAAAGAAAGTAAGTGGTTAGTTGTGGCAGAAAATTATTCTTTACAGTCAGAGGACGAAAAATATTTTAGAAATTTAGCGGTAGAACATTTAAAATCAATGTAATGGATAAAAAAAACAAAAACATAACGTGCTGCACACCCCTCGGCCAAATATAGTATAAGATTCTGTTGAAAGTTCCTGCCCTATAATTTAGATTAGATTGTCTTTGTGTAAAACTTATTACATACATATTCATTTTTGAAAGTCCTCAGGTATTATAACGGCACAAGGCAATTTGACCTTTAAATAGTCGGTCAAGGTCACCTATTTTCAACAGACTTCTGCTCCATGACAAGATGCATCCACAGTATAAATTTGGTGCAGATATCTCAATGCATTCTTCAGATAATGCAATTATGTTGCTGAATGGATTGACAGACGACAAAACAATTACAATACCCCTCGGCTCAGGGGTAAAAAAATCAGTGTTGAGAGTCATTAAGTAAAAACTATCTCTGAGGCATTTTGGAAGCAAAGATAACAATTTAAACCAAACTAACCAATGCAATGATATTTATCCCAATATAAAACTACATTATGACATTTGTCGATGTTGTTTTGTATCCCAGACCCCTGTTAGAAAAGAAACACCTGAATTCAACGTGTCCCAGTACTTTTGTCCACATAAATACCTCCTCCAGGGTGCTGTCTGACAGGCCGTAACTGCTGATGCCCAATTCGACCAGTTTCTGGTCCAGTTCGGACAGAAACACCGCCAGGCTGGTGTCTTTCGCGGCGATCTGCGGCAGGTTGAGGACCGCCTCCCGGCCCAGTTCTTCCACCAGCCTCGCCCCCGGGATGTGGAGCTGAGCTAGAGACAGTAACGCCGACAGGCCTGACGCAAAGAGACGGGAAGAGACCGGATGATCAGCCACGTTTTTAATCATAACACTCAGGTGCTGCTTATAGAAACGTTGACGGGTTCAGCCAGAGGTTTAAGACTTACCTGAGCTGTTGTCTTCGCTTCCCAGGCCTGTGTCTTCACTCATAGACGATTCACTGTCCTGACGCACAAAGCAGAGGTTACATTTACACCACAGGGACTTTTTTCATTCATGTATTTATCCTGGACCACATACAGAAAACATTAGACATTCAGAGTACAGATGCTCCGTACTAGATTATATCTTTCTAGCTCATTTCTGACCTCTTGGCTAAATAAAGTCATGGCTTCTCATGCTTTCTTTGCTAATGTATCGTCTAACCTTCATCTTTAATTTCCCTCCTGTGCTGTTGTTTCAGCCCTAAGATGATTTACAAAACACATGACAACAAACAGAGTTCCTACAGGTTTCTTCAAGTTAAATTTAAGACTTTCTAAGACCTTTTTAAGACTACTTAGTACAGAATTTAGATTTCACGGCCATACTGGCAAAAATGTGTGACTCCTAGAATTTAGGAAAATTAATTTATTTACAGCAACGCCTTGATTCTCACCGTTCTGAATCATTTTTCACTGGGGGCTGTAAAGTTAGCGATAACTGGTTCGTAAGTTTAATATAAATTGTCGGGTTGGAACAGGTGGAACCAAGTAGACTAATGTTACTTTCTTTGTAGTTTGGAAATTTCCCAGACACATTTAAACACAGTACAGCAAACGAGTTTATGGCAACATAACTTAAGACCTACCATATCAAATGTGATACCTTTTAAAGACTTTTTTAAGGCATTAAATGCAGATTTGTAAAGTCAAAACTTTTAAGACTTTTAAGACCCCGTGGGAACCCTGAACAAACCTGACACATATAAATAAACACTGAACTGATGTTGAAAACTTAAGAAGGCGATAATTATCAGACTCTGCATGTGACTCCACACACAACTTGTCCTTTCGTGGGACATTTAAAGTTCAGAAACAGCATCAGACCTTGTTGATCGGAGGCAGTTTGTTGGTGCTGATGCTGGTCCCGGTGCTGATGCTGGTGCTGCTGGGCGTGGCTGTGTTCAGCCCCTCCCTCTTCACCACGGTCAGGTAGTAACCGGATCCCAGGTGGGATTTGAGGAAGAGGGGTGATCCGCAGCAGCACAGTCTCCCCTGGGAGATGATGGCGATCCGGTCTCCGAGCAGCTCCGCCTCGTCCATGTAGTGAGTGGACAGGATGATGGTTCGATCTGGACGAGACGCACTTTACTCAGTTCTTATCTGTCAGCTGTGTAATCTAGGAACCTTGTTTTCAGTGTACTTCCTGTGCTCTGCCTGTCATTTTGAGTTATTTTCATGCTGCAAACAACAAAAGATATAGACTATAATATGTATATAGTCTATAGAGTTTTATTACTTACTTTTATTATTATTATTAGTAATACTCTTTTGTACTATTACTATTGTAGTTATTTAGTCACCAGCACAAATAAGAAACCCATAGGTAAATATATATATATATATATATATAAAATTACTATTATTAATAATAATATTTTAAGGTGAGGTCGGTGGGATTAAATAAATTGCACTTCTTCCCACCCCTTTTCGGGCATGTGAATGGAACTACTGTGCTGTTCTTTTGTCTAAGATAGTTATGATGTTGATATTTGTATTATTATTTATGTTTTGCTCATTCGCATATATGTTAAATTTCACTGTATGTTCGGAATAAATCATTAAATCTAATCTAATCTAGTGTACTATCTTTATGCATGTACATTTTTTCTTGCATTTTATTCAGTTGCTGGCTTGACAATTGAATGTCCCTGTTGTGGGATCAATAAAGTCTAATCTAATCTAATCTAAAAGGTAAATATTTTAACTTGAATTTAGGAATGTTTAGGACAGATTAAGATCTATAAGCAGAGTTTCTTCTGCTTTACGCAGCAGGAGTGAACCTGAGTAAATTGAACTAATGCCGCGTTTCCACTACGCGGTACCGGCTCGATTCAACTCGGCCTTTTTGCGTTTCCATTACGAAAAAGGACCTGGAATCTGGTACCCGCTACTAGTTTTTTGGTATCACCTCCTCCTAAAGTAAAAATCTAATAATATATTGGTTTTACATGATATTTCCTGGTCATTTCTTACTGTTAATCGTTTTATGACTGTAAAACCCCCTCCTCGTCTGTTACCTTTGCGGTATTTGAGCAGCAGGTCCCAGATCCCCCTGCGGGAGTAAGGGTCGACTCCTGCCGTAGGTTCGTCCAGAACGACCACCTTCGACCCTCCGACAAAGGCGATTGCAACCGACAGCTTCCTCTTCATCCCACCTGATCGGAACAGAGGCAGGTTTCAATTTAGGAAAAAATAAAACTTCAGCCACCTAAAAATAGGACCAGTGTCCTTGTATATCACCGGCATGTTCTATCAAGAATCAATACCAAGTTGAATTTGTGAGGTAGTCAGGTTCTGTCTCTGTTAGAGTCCTGTGGTCTGGATGCAGGAGATCAATCTCCCAATAGAAGTGGGTGGTACTTTCACTGGAGGAGAACTCAACTGATTCAGTGAAACTCTATGTATGACTTCCTATCAGTGATCAATAGTAACTATATAGATATCTGTAACCATTTACAAGTTACATCACAACTTAAACATTGGATGAAGGAAAACTAAGCCTGTGATGTTCCGTAGATTGTCCTCACAGTGTTGTTTTGTGTGTTTTTATGTTTTGTCTTTTGTCAATTGTCTTTTCTTATCACCTGCCTAGGGACTACAGATGGAAATGATCAATTTCCATTACAATCTGGCATATTTACAGCTGCTGTAGATGTTCATTAATATGCACTGCCCCAAATAAATAAACCATCAAAATATGGACCATTATAAGTAAAGGCAAATTCGTAATATTTAAAAAATTTGTCAAAAATTACAAAAAAATCTAAATTTCTCAAAACTGTGAACAAAGTTTGTAGACATTGTCCCAAGGAAGATAGATATAAAATTTTAAATGAAGCTGACCAGTAGTTTCGTCAGATGTTTGAAAAAAAAATTGCTAATGACGACGACAGCGACGATGATGCCAGACACAGCGCCTTCACATCTGTTCACGGCCTATCGACCGGTGAGCTAAAAAGGAGACTATAAGTGATGTTTTCATGAGGAGGTTTATAAAATTACCAGAGAGGTTTCTGGTTTGCTCGTGTCGTTTGTGCAACAGGCCGACGTCGTCCAGCAGAGTATCGAGCTCGGCCTTCACCTCTTCTTCAGACAAACCCTTCAGACAGCCGTAAAACCAGACGTGTTCCTCCACCGTTAGGCTACGAAAAAGAGAAAAAGGAAGGAAAAGACGATCATTTTCTCCACAGTGCCCGTCCTGGTGTCTACAGTCCATTATCTGACTTCATTTCCTCATTTCAGTAAGTAGAAAACCCTCCACACTTATAACATTTAAACTCTTTAATAACTTCTGACAACTGATCCTTGATAATTAAATAACTGGTGAAAATGCAGTTTGTCATCTTTTCATGGTCATCAGATATGACCCATGTGGACGTTTAGAGCCTCTGTAGTGAACGTGGAAAAACCTTCATCTTCTATAACGAAACCCATGGAATTTGATAAATGACAGTGGATGGAGACACTTGTTTTTATGTTCAGTTAATGATATATTTTGATGAGAAAGGCACTTTAACTGGGTAAAGAGAGGTTAAATAAAAAATTTAAAAAAATACATCAAACAAAGTAAACCATGTCTGAGAAGGTGGAGGATGAAGATGAGGATTGTTGCACCTGCTTTTTGTACATTATTATCAAGTCCATGAGTATCAAACGTAATGAGAGGAAGCAGAATTCAGGGTAAATCTCTTAAAAACACTGGCTATCGATGTGTATTTCTTTCAGCCTCACATATCGAACAGGACGTTGTGCTGAGGACAGACTCCCAGCGTCTTCCGGATGATGTCCACATCGTGACGGATGTCCATCCCCTTGATGTACACGGTCCCAGAGGTCGGAGGGAACAGGCCGGTCAGGACGGATCTGATGAACATCAGATACGTGACATCAATACTTTGTTCCAGTACACCTCATATTATCTCAAATTACTAAACTGTGAACTGTGAATACGAGCTGCTGAGCCTTAGTTACTTCACACATATCCAGGACATTTAATACACCAAAAAGCATTACATTTAGTATCAGTGCAGAGGCTGATTTGTACATTAAGCTGCATTTGTTAGCTGCATTAGAAAGATAAAATATATTTTTCTACTTCTCTGTACTTTTTAGGTCTCTGACGGTGGCTTCTTAAGGTCAGTTTAGGTATAAAAGGGGAAGGCGGTAATATTTGGACAAAAAGATCATAACTTAAGACTAAAAATTTAAGAGAAAAACTCCTAAATTTGGAAGAAAAAAAGATCTTAATCTAGAGTTTGTTACTTTTCTTGTAAATTCTTGACTTTAATATCAGACAATTTCTCAATATTTTTTGTAATTTAATCGCAATCATAATTAAATCGTAGCGGTTTATTTTATTGTGAGTTGTTTACATCTTCTCTGAGAATATGCACATTTTTCTTGTAAAGTTCCACCTTTTAATTGTGACTTCTTTCTCTGAATATATTAAACATAATTATATAAAAACAGACTGTGCTGACTGGAACACTTTAACTTGTTCCTGATCCGTACATCTCAGACTGTGCAATTTTGTTTATTCCAGTGTGCAATGTTTGTTTGTTGCTGTTAATCTAGTTTTTTAATGCTAATTACTGTCATATTATTCTTATTACTTACTTATAAATCATTGTTACAACTACTATTATTATGACTACTTTATTACTTCTATTATTATATTTCTGTTATTATCATTAACTATTACTATCATTAATGTATTATTATTATTATATTGTTTATTTATATATTATTACTACTTTTATTATTTAGTACTACTAGTACTTTCTAACGTGCAATTGCCTGTTTTTACTGCAGTTTTTATCTTCTAATTCTTCTTATATGTGTACATACGGTGTTGTGTAGCTACTGGAGCCTTAATTTCCTGGAAGTTCTGCCCAAGGGATCAATAACATCCTGTCTAATCTAATCTAATCTGATCGCTTTGGTTCAGTACGTACATGGTGGTAGTCTTCCCGGCTCCATTGTGGCCGAGGAACGAGGTGATCTGCCCCTCGTAGAACTTCAGGTTCAGGTGGTTCACGGCCAGTTTGGCTCCTTTCTTGTAGATTTTAACCAGGTTTCTGATGCTGACGCCGAGGACCAGGTTGGTGGGCTCTGCTTCGATGTGGTCTGATTACAGAAAGCAGGTACAGAATTATACGGGGTCTTCATTTTCTACTTCAATTCTCTAAAAAAGAAGGGGCTGAAGATTAGAATGCAAAAATAAAAGGCAGATATCAGAATGAAAAGTGCTGAGATTCATCCTCCTGAACCTAAACTTTGTCCTTATCGAGTTTATTGACTTAACTTATTGGGTTAATTTGTCATTAACCCTCGGAGTGCCAAGGGATTTTCGTGATTTGACCCAGTTATGGGTTTTCTGTCTATGTCTGTGGACAAGAGTTTCACAATTTTATACAAAACCAAAAAAAAAAAAATAACAAAAAAAAAAACTGTTCACCACAAGACATCCCATTAAAAAAAAAAAAAAAAAATGCATCTGAAAAACTGCTGCATCATGATGTTTCCAATATAGGCAATTATTTCATTAAAAAAAACACACAATTTGTGCTTTCTTGGTTCTCAGGAGGTTAACTCAGATTTTATATAAAAAGTAAGACCAATGTCCCAGTATGACAGCGTCATGGTCTATCAAGGATTAATACCACATTGAATTTGCGAGGTTGTCAGGTTCTGTATCTACTGTATGTGAGAGTCCTGTGTGGATGGATGCAGATCAATCCACTAATGGAAGTGGGTGGTACTTTCACTGGAGGAGAACTCAGTTAATTCAGTCCAAGTCCATATATGACTTCGATCGGTGCTCAATAGGAACTAGACTGATATCTGGAACCATTATAAGTGAACGCAAATTTTTAATATTTCAAAAACTTGTCAAAAATTTAAAAATCTAAATTTATCAAATCTGTGAGCAAACTTTGTAGACACTGTCCCAAGATGTTTGAAGAAATTACAAATGAAGAGAAAGACAAAGACGGCGGACAGCAGACCATCACAGCTTTATGTCAGCTGAGGCCCATTTTTGCCCTAGAGCACCGTAGAGACAGATAATTCAGCCCAGGTGCTTCAAGTCTGAAGTCAGATTTGTGAAAACTTTCGAACCTCTGTATTTCTCATTTCTTTTGTGAGCTTCATATCAGCCAAGTTACCATATTGGTGCAGTTTTAGCCTCTCAAGTCATCCCTGAAACACATCAACAAACACAATGTTCACCCTAATCCCTTCTGTTTGCTGAAATATGATCCTCTTTCATGTTTCCGGCTTCAGCTCGGCAGTAAAATCACTTACGGTTTGTAATACAATAATGGCTCCATTAGTCCGTTTACAACAAACATAACATTACATTGCATTGTCATGATACTTATGATGAAAAACTGGCTGGATTTAGCAAAGTGACGCTTTTTAATTTGACACAACCAATCACACTGCAAAAATCAAAATCTTACCAAGATAATTTTCACTTGTTCCATTGGCAGATTTTTTTTTGATCAATTCAAGATTTTTTTTTCTTTTTGCTTAATTCAAGCAAAAAAAAAAAGATCTGCCAAAGGAACAAGTGAAAATTATCTCAGTAAGATTTCTTGAAATAAGATTTTCTAGATCTATTGTTTAAAAATCAGTTCTTATATCTCACTGAAAAGTTACTCTTTAGGTGATTATGTCTTATTTTAAGTGTGATGAGATATTAAGAAAAATACACTTGGTAAGATTTAGATTTTTTCCAGTGCAGAAATCAACCCAGTCCTATCATATGTAAACGAATGGTTCTGTCCATGACGTAAAGCAGCGTCACGTACCTTCATCCTGCTCGCTCGGTGCAGGAGGGATTGGCATCCCCACCTCCAGAGGAAGTCCAGCCCAGTAGTTCATCAGGAAGATGAAGTACCAGGGCCTGGGGATCCCGAATTCTCCTGATGGAAGAACACAGGCTTTCACAGTTACATTCGATTCCATTAGAATTTAGTGTAAGAAAAATATAGGAGACCAATCCATCTAAAAGTAGAAGCATTAACCTGACTGCATCTTGTCTCCAGAAGTGACTGTTTGGAATGAACTGAACAAAGACCTGAATCTAGAGGAGCTGTTCACGTAGACAGAATCATAATAGAACTGCAACGATCAATCATTCAATTAATTGACACCTGTTTTGAAATTTGACAATCGGTTTCTTCTTAAATTTGTACATTTCCTGGATTATTTCTTCTTTTATAAACTGTAAACTAAATATCTTTATGTTGTGGATCAAACAACACATTTAAGGATGATATTTTAGGATTAGAAAATCCTTTTTTAACCATTTCCTGACAATTTATTGACCAAATATTAATGAATAAAGATATTTTAAATCACTTGAAGACATTTTCCCACATTACTGATGATTTGGATGATTATTGTTTTGTTTGCACTATTTCATTGTGCATTTGTTGTTTACTTTGATAATTTCTCATTTTCTGCAAATAAATGCCTGATATGACAATATTTCTATTTGGATTGTGGAAGCAACATTGTCAGTAATAATTAAAAATAAACAAAAATGATCATTTTACTCAAACACATTCCTATACCTATAAATAGTATTGATTTTTTCCATTTTCTTGTATTTGTTGCCATTATAGCAAAATACTTGAGGACGAACAGTGTCTTTTCTTGTAACACTGTAAAAAAACAAAAACAAAATAAAAAACAGCAAATAAAGCATGTCGGTCGCTAAAAAACATATTTTGGATGCTATTTTCAAGTGACGTTAAAAGTAAATATTAAATTAGAGTAAATTACAGCAAAAATCAGTTGAAAATGCCGTCCTAACAGTGTCTTACCAGGGAATACGGCCTCGATGTACCAGGCTGCGACGGCGTAGATGAAGGCGTCGACGTAAAGCATGATTATGGACGTGGAGAAGCTGTAGGTGTCTCCTTGAACCGCAGAGGAGTGCATGTTGTACCACTGGATGCCCATGCCTTGTTCTTCATACTGAGAAAAATACTCACAACCGAACCCAAAGGCCACAGGAGAAAGAAAACTCTGAGGAGACACGAACGCACCGTTTAATGTCCATACTGAATGTTTAGCGGTGAAATATAGTACTGATAATAAACACTAGATACACTATATGGACATGCTGAATTCAGGTGTTTCTTTTCTAACAGGGGTCTGGGATACAAAACAATAATGACTAATGCCATAATATAGTTTTATATTGGGATAAATGTCATTGCATTGGTTAGTTTGGTTTAAATTGTTATCTTTGCTTCCAAAATGCATCAGAGATGGTTTTGACTTAATTTCTCTCAGCATTGATTTACTTTATTATTTTCATCCATGACTATGATTTTAAATGTTCTACCTCTAAATTTCTAAAATATTTTTTTTTGTGCTCTGATGCTAACCCTAACCTCTAAGGAAATACTGATGTTTCTAAACAATATTGTCAAAAATATTGGGACACATCATGGCTACAGCTGAAAGATGTCCTTTTCATGCTGATTTAAGATATAAACATATATCAATATTTCCTTAAAGTTTTATTTACAGCCAACATGGCCCAATACTTTTGTCCATATAGTGTACCTCCTCCAGGGTGCTGTCTGATGAGCCATGAATGAGGCCTTTTGGAAGCAAAGATAACAATTTAAAGAAAACTAACCAATGCAATAATATTTATCTCAATATAAAACATTATTATTATTATTATTATTGTTTTGTATCTCAGACTCCTGTTAGAAAAGAAACACCTGAATTCAATGTATCCACATACTTTTATCCATACAGTGTATACCCAGACTGTCTTGTATGAAATCTGCCAGTGGGTGAGTGAATTCTGGATGACGAGTATTATTAAAACCATAATAATGGACTCAGACTGACTCATAGTGTGGTGTGATTTCTCTAAACCTGCGGACGTGACTGTTTCTGTATTGATTTACTCACCGCCAGGACTCGGTGGGAGGTGTTGAGGTGGTCTCTCCAGGCCACACACAGCACATACGGCAGGTAGAACCCGAAGTAAATGAGGCCTCCGCAGGCGGCGGCCAGGTTGGCTTTAGAGAAGAAGGTGCTGATGAGGAAACACTGCATGATGGTGGCGGTGGCGAACGCCGTCAGGAAGAAAAACACAACGGCGGGGTTGCTATAGGGCAGGATGTCTCCCCACTGGAAGGAAGAAAACCAGGAGGTGAACCAGGGTCACAGACGACCAATTACTGATCTATAGTCTGGATAAAAGACACTTATAACTGGGTTTAAACCATGAGTATGAGATTTTAAGCTTTTGTGATTTTTATTGTTTTTTCTTAAGATACAACGCTAACCTGTCTGCAGATCCCTCACATACAAATAAAAGCACATTAAAAACAAAACATTATAATGCAATGGTAACATAACGTTCAATTAATTTAACTGTTCATAATATAATAAAAGTCATAATGTCCTGAAACATCAAGTTTTAACACTAGCAAGTCCTCCATACAATATAAATGTTCAAGGTTAAACACTTATAACAACATAGAATAGAATAGAATAGAATAGAATAGAATAGAATAGAATAGAATAGAATAGAATAGGGGTATACTTTGGCCTGTTACACCAGCATAATCTGCTAAAACTTCTCCCCTCTGGTAGGCGTTACAGAACACTGTACACCAAAGCCGGAGTTAAATTCCTCATTTGTGTGCACAAACATGACCAATAGAGCTTAGTCTGTTTCTGACAATTATTTTAAGTAGATCAAGATTAATTGACAAGAAATCCCCTGTGTGAGGTTCAAAAAAAATATGAAAAAACAAAAATGTATCATTCTCTAGGAATTAAAACCAAACAAACCAAGCATTAAAAAGTAATTTAACTAAACTAAAAACTAAGAAAGAGAAAAGAAAAATAAAAAAAAAGAAAAATAAATGAAAATTGATGAAACATGTTGAAATGTATGTTGCATCTTTCTGTATTTATGCTGTTAGACACTTACGCTACGTTCGGACTGCAGGCAAATTTGGCCCAAATCAGATTTCTTCGCTCGTATGTGACGTGTATCCGATCAGTTAAAGACAGTCTGAACAGCACAAATCCAATTTTTTCAAATTCAACCCAGGCCACTTTCATATGTGGTCCTAAATCCGAATCTTTTCCATATCCGTATCTGATATTTTGCAATGAGACTTCAGTCTGAACGGTCAGGTCGTATTTATCTGACCTTTACGTCACTGAAATACGACAAACGTCACAATTCTGAGTCTGTGTGCGCATGCGGGTGACTTCAGGGTCACATTCAATTCATACTCAAAGATAGAAGTCGCGTTTAATGTGTAATATGAACGGGCACACAAAAAAAAAATCGTATTTCATAAAATAATCTTGCGCATTAAGACCTGCTGTCTGAACATAGCCTAATAGTAAGTTCACACTGCAGGTCTTAGCTCTAAGTTCCAAAGTTTTTGTGTGGTTTTTCAAATTATTATGTAAATGTAATGACTCGTGAACAGTCAACAGTCCTGAGGTGAGGTCACATACATCACACTGTGTTTATGGAAGTAAATATGGATGTTGTCAGGTCCCGCCTCCTCCAGTGCAGAATTTGGCCGTATGTCAAATTTCAATAATGTTAAAGTCAGATGAAATGCAACATGAGCGTTCAGACTGAAGTCACATTGCAAAACATCAGCTATGAATCCAATTTTGGACCTAATATGAAAGTGACCTGGGTCTGATTTGTGCTGTTCAGACTGTCGTAAACCAATCCGATATGGGTCACATATGGACAGAAAATCAGATTTGGGCCCCTTTTACCTGCAGTGTGAACATGCTGTAAATGTGCAGCCGTTCAACTTTAGATCTGATCCGGGGTCATTTCACCTTGAGCAGAGCGATGAGTAGCGCCGCAGAGACCAGGAAGGGAACGACGCTGCTGATGAACCAGCTGAGCCACAGAGTCCCCGTGTCCAGACCCATAATCCTCATGGTCTCCTTCAGCCTTGCCTCCTTCTCGTACACAATGCCTTTGATGATCATGGCCACAGAGTAGATCCACGCCAGCGTCATGAAGAGAGGCAGTGAGCGGTTCAGCACTCGCAGGAAACTGACAGGAAACAGTGATCCACAATCAGAATCAGATACAGAATCAGAATCTCCTTTATTGTCATTGTGTGTGCAATGAAATTAGGAGTGTTACTCCAGTCAGTGCAGCAATATGAATAAAAAACAATATGTAATAAAATAAGAAGAGAGTGAATCTAAAATTACAAAAAACTTTTTTGTTTGTGTGTTTTTTGTTTTTTTTTTCCAGTCCAATTAGGTTCATACTGTCTACTAGAACTTATCCAGATTTCCTTTTTTTATTTGTCAGACAAATAAGAAAAGGAAATCTGGGTTTGTTTGGTTTTTTTTTTTTTTTATATTTTGTTTGTTTAGTTTAGTGTTTTTTCTTCCCCTCTTCAGCTTTGACTTGTGCAATTCATTTTCCTTCTTTCCTACTTGGAAATGAACTGGTAGAATAACTAACATTGTTAAATGAGCTTTGTTGTCAAGGAGTGTTCATGATTGTATGTGATCAGTGTTTGACCCTGATGATCAATTAAATTATTTTAAAAAATGTAAAAAAAAAAACTACAAAAAACTAAAAGTAAAATAAGAAAAGACAATATAAAATTTTACAGAAAGTAAAATAGGAACAGAAGTAAAGTAGAATAAAGTAAAGATAGACATAAAATATTAATAGACACAATATTAATATTAACAGTATGTATATCTATGAAAAGTCTTTAAAAATAGTGCATTTAAGTTTGAATAAATATTGCATTGTTATTGCAAGAACAGAGGATTTCTGCACGAACTTATTGCACATAATTCACATTATACAGGTTATTGCACATTATTGGAAGTGACTGCAAGAGGATACATTGACGGAAGCGACTGTACAGGAAGAACACCAGTTTATTCTTTTTCCAGAGTCACAAGACACCAGTTTACGATTTTACAGTAAAGATAAAACATTCAGTATTATTCCACCCGTTAACCCTTAAAAAAGCCAGGATCAAACATTTATCTTTTGATTCAATAAGCTGCTGGGGTTCAATCCCACCACTGGTTTGCGTGAGTCGAAGCTTGTTCATTTGTATATATCAGCCCTGGAATTAGCATTAACATGTTCAGAGTGACCCCACGACTCTCCTGATGCTCAGAAAATGTATGAATGAAGCAGATGTGATACTAAGAATGTAATGACAGATGTTGGTCTACATTAAACAATGAAAAAAATTAATTCTCTAGTACAAACATCTGTGACATGTTGAGCAGATTTCTCACTTTAAACCAGGTTTGTTTTAAGTAAAGAGTCTAACATGGAGTCTACAGGTTTCTACAAGTTAAATTTAAGACTACTTAGAGCACAATTCAATGCCCATTTCATGGCCATACTGGCAAAAATTTGTAACTCCAAGAATTTAGGAGAATGTATTTATTTACTCCAACGCCTTGATTCCAACTGTTCCGAGTCATTTCTCACCAGGGGCTGCAAAGTTAGCGATAACTGGTTCCAAATTTCAATATAAATCGACAGGTTGGAAACGGTGGAAGTGAGTCGACTGACGTTACTTTTTTTGCAGCTTGGACATTTCCCAGACACATTTAAACACAATTCAGTGAACAAATTTATAGCAAGATAACTTAAGACCTACCACATCAAATTTAATGCCTTTTAAATACTTTTTTAAGGTACTAAATGCAGATTTGTAAATTCAAGATTTGACACTTTTTAAGACCCTGCGGGAACCCTGAAAAAACCTTGCAAAACTCAAAACTTTGCTTAAATAACACTTCCTTGATTTAGCATTAATAGAATCGATTCTTACACTTATTATCCTACTGTAAATCAACTCACAGCCAAAATGTACAGACCAGACAGGAAATGTTAAACTCCCTCCTGTTAAAAGCTCCCTGCGCTCGTTCATTTCCTGTGTGAAACAATGGAAACGCGTTATGGACAACACTCACACATCGTCCACGTAGCAGGGGTAGGGCATCTGCTGGATGTAGATGCCCGTATTTTGCTGAACTCCAGTCAGGACACGGCTCACGGCTCTCTCCACCAGATCCTGAACGTACACGAAACCGCCCCAGATGTAACGCATGTCACTGAATGGGTCTGCAGCAGGACCAGGATCCCAGAACCTGAAAAAAAAAAAAGTAAATAACAAACTGCACTATCATACATTTAGATTTGCATATTCCTTGTGTAAATAATGCTTGTATATAATAGTGTTAGGGAAAGTATTGTCTTTGTCTTCTAACTTAGATTTGATATTTTTATATTATTTTTTAAGCTTAAATTCTTAATCCCTTCTTTTGTGTTAATATTTATCTTAACACATAACATCTGTACATTGAGGGCAAAGCTTACTGAAGTCAAATTCCTTGTATGTGTGCATGTACTTGGCCAATAAAGCTGATTCTGATTCTGACATGCACAGCAGCTTTCATCTTTACTTTCAACTTTGGGTTTTCAGTTTTGCTTCTGTTACTTTTACAAGTTCAAAAGTACATTTAGTTTTAGTTTGTTTTGCAGATATTATGAGGACAGCCTCCTTTTTGAGGAAGCTAAAAATGTAACAGTAGGTTGTATTTGATTAACCTGTTAAACCCTGGGCCATTTGTTTCTAGACTGAATCATTTCAATGTAACACAAAACGATGGATTAGCTGATAGCAGAAGTTTCATTCACATAAAACCACGTTATGATCAGAAAAAAGCAAAGGTAACACAAAAGACGTAATCATCTCTTCATAATGTGACCTATATTTTTGCTCTTCTTCGTCAGTGAGTTTCAGCGCTAGAGAAACTAGGCTTACATCGTTGGAAGCGACGGCTAGGGGTATATCCCCGAACGCCCCCAGTCCTTAATGATGTCATGACATGAGGCATCCCCAGGTCATGAACTTTCATTTGCACTTGATTTGAAGTCAATCAGACAAATAGCTCCAGAGATATGAACAAAAGAGTGTTTGGTGATTTTAAACTTTTGAGCGGCCCCTTGTGGCCAATCTACAAACGGTAAATCGTCCAAAATCGAATCAGTTCTTCCTCTGCATGATATTCATTGATATGGAAAATACAGAATTTCTAAACCCAATATTTTTCAAGTTATCGCGTTAACACGAAGGATATCCGGCTGTGGCGGCGGTCAGACCAAAAACATAATATCCTTGAAACTCCGTTCAGCGATATAATAATACTGTTGGATCTGCTTAGTGTTAGCTTAGCGCTGCAAAGTTTGTCCCAATGGTCTGTTATTTTATTAAATATTCATGACATGTGCTGGTCTCGGACGGTTAGCTTGTTTTAGATATTTGTCCATTTAAGTGCCTGTTGTTTGGATTGTGTTATGTTTTCAGACTATTGGCTTTATTGAGCTTTTAGCTGATGTTCTTCTGGTTACGTGGATGTATAAGCTGTGCATATTGATACAAGCATCACGTAGCATTACCATGACAACACAAACACAAACGGTATATGCTACAGGTTCAATATGTAGGTCTGAACATGTGTTCGTGTTTGTAATTCAAGGACGTATGGTTTGTTTTTATGATGTTAATAGACTGAGTTCAGTGACTGTAAAGATGCTGCTGGTCAGATTTATCCTCATCCCATTCCCATCCAATCCGATCACTGTTTTATTTATTGTTTCCCCATGTGTCGTAATACAGAAAACTGAGGATAAAAGTGACTAATTCTTGTTTGCATGGATATATTTCATAAAACAAAGGTCATATGAACATGATTAAATACCAGTGCGTAGTTTGGCTTTGATGGAAAAAGTGGCTGTATTTTTTTTTTTCCCCAGTACCTGTCTTTAATCTTATTGGTCCGGGTCACATCATCGATGTCCATGCGGATCTTGTATCTAACGTGTGGTGGCAGGTCAGTAGACGAGGAGTTCGGCAGCAGGAAAACCACCCCTGCCCAAAACTGCCTGTCCTCCAGCAGCTCCAACGCCCTGTCGACCAGATGACCCTCAGTCTCAAAGCCTTCCAGTTTGTCCAGAGAGAAGCACTGCACAGAAGGAAACGGAATGTTGTAGAATATGAACAATTTAAAGGTTAAAGGTCAAGAGTGGAACTGTATTCACTAGAAATACAACAGTGTATACGTCAGTGGAGAGACAAGATGTGGCATCCCTCAGGGCTAAATCATTAGACCTCCTACGATTTGTAGAAAGCACTTTCAATCAAAATCTTTTTTTTTTTTTAAATTTGTTTTCCAGAACATAGTGCACATCAGTTGTTACAGACAAGTCGTATGAATAGATGCACGTCAACATCTTAGCACATTAAGACAAAGAAGAATAATACTAAAGAAAAATAAAACAAAAAATAAACAAAAACAAACAATAATCCCCAGTCACTGCCAGCAAGCTTTCGAATATCAGTATTAGCCTGTCATAACAATGATGCATGGAGCGTGATAGAAAGCACTTGTACTACAGTTTATTCCCTAATTCAATGAGAACCAATAAGAGAATAAATATCAATAATGGAACCAGAATCACCAACTTCCCATCCCTGTTGACTTGTAAATTTATGGAGTACAACCTCAGTGACTTGTGCCAGGGTGCTGATGGTGTGGTTGAGGTCGTCATAGATGTCCATCCAGTTGGGGGGCGCTCCAGGCTTTCGTGGGGTGTCTGGTGATGGCGTGGACAGGAAACGTGCGATCCGGGAGGCGGTCCAGGACGTGTTCTCCAGACGCAGGTTGACGAGGACGGCAACTTCTGGACGCCTTAACAAATCCTGTCACGAAGGCGGAAAAGCACAGCATGAACGGACACGTAACACATGGGATCTGATTCTTATCTTCATCGTCTCTTTCCAGATTTTTTCTACCAGTGTGATACACTGAGTTCCGCAAATGCTTGTAACTTCACCTGTGTTTATGGAGTGTGTACTTATGAGAACTGGAAAGTAGCATATTTATTAGTTCAATTATAAGAAGTGCTGCATCTAAACCTATCAATGTGAGGGTTAGGATTTGAGTATTCAAGCCATTCAAGGTGATTTATTGTCATTAAGACACGCAGATATGAAAGGACGAAATTTGAACTTAAGGCCCAGATCACGCAATAAAAAAAGAAAATATAATAAATCGACACAAACTTATGGAACGATGTAGCAGAAGAGGATTCATTTTGCACGACCTTTATTTCTGTTACAGCGTTTTAAAACATTTCTGTACCATATAAAACTGTAAATTCATCCCCTCAACTCTTTGGTATTTACAGCATCATGATGGTAATATGCTCCACAGAATATTAATGTTGTTTTTTTTGTGTTTTTTTAATAGTTTAGTATCTTATTCAGCTCATTCAGATCAAGTCATTCTTAAATTGAAATGTCATTTTGTGAATAAAAGCTGAACACTGTTGAAGATGACATATTATGTTAAAGGAGTGATATTTTGCTTTTTTAAATGGAATTATGCATTTTCAAACATTTCCCTGTGGTCTACATAAACTG
>JAPQRP010000020.1:9996497-10009831 GCA_037367295.1 Apogon hyalosoma
ATGCACATGAGCCACTTCAGGCCCCGCCCCCTCCAGGTTGTTGACTGTGCTGCTCTGTCCCGTTCAACCAACAACTGGACATTATAGGTAATCGTCTCGAAGTTTGGACATATTTTCAGTATCTGCTGACTATTCGTGATGTAACTAGTCATAAAACTTAACAAATTAAGCAGGAATTCAAACAGGTTGTAGAAATCCTCTGGATTTTTGCCCGAATGAATCTAAAGATAGCTTTGCAGCAGCTGAAGGGTTCAAATTCAAACTGTATGAACTATTAGGGTCCAAATACACTAATAAATGAACCAAAGACTAATAAAAGTGGGTTTAGATAAATATGAGCCCTTTAAATCAATACTACATTTAAGAAAACATCGCTTGTGTTAAATAAACTCCGTAGCTAAAATCCTGACTTCCTGAGTCCGACCTGCAGCAGTTTAATCTCCACGCTGGTCTCCATGAAGCTCTTGATTCGTGGTCCAACCTCCATCCAGGCCTTATTCAACTGCTGAAGGATCTGCAGGTCCTCAAACGTCTGGTTCACCTTCAGCAGACGCAAGATTGAGTCATTTTTACTGGATGTGTTTAATATACTGATGGTTTTGTTTTGTCTTACAGCAACAGCAGACTGCACTTACAGCAACTCTGATTTACTGTCAGTTTTATTTGTATTTCAGATAAAAGATTCAGCAGCAATTTCAGTTATAGTCTTAACTACACATGTAATAAAGCGAAACTGCAGTAAAAAAAAAAGTCTACTGTGGCCTCTAGCCGTTAACACAACATGAAATGGAGACACATACGTCTAAATATAACCTCTATAGTGATACAGTCATCAATAAATGCAATAAATATCTATCTCATATATAAGCATCGTATAAGTTGCCAGAAAATGGGAAAGGAAGCATTTTTCTACCGTTTACTGATGTTAATGTAAATGACTCAAAGTTAATGTTTTATGATACACATATTTTATAATCATTGATAAATACACTGTTTATTTTTATTTCTGGCAGAATGGTTGCGCAGTGATGATACAACCAATACAAAGGTGCTCTGACTAGTTATTAATTTTCTCTAATTTAATGTGATAAACAACCAATGAAGGAAATATATTTGGTAATGAATCTGACACTGAAAGTAAGGAACTAGATAAACCTCATTTTCTTTCTGTCCTTTGTCAAACTGTGTTTATGAGTTGATACATATCTACACTTATGTTAAATTTATCGTATTTCATTACTTTTTCTGTGATTAATGACAAATGATGGGCGCATATGTAACTGACTTCTTGCTTTTATTGTTTTTTTTTTTTTTTTAGTTCTTTTTTCACTACAAAGTTTGAGACAAATAAACAAATAATAAATAATACATTATGGAGTTTTTCCTACTATTATAAGACAAATGAGCAGCATCTAAACTAAACTAATGCAGAATCAATGTGCAGAATATCAAAACTAGCAAAATAACTTTTCCAGATCAGTTGATCAGGTTTGGCTTTTAAGCTTTTTGGATGTTGTTTATTTAAAATAGCTTTCGTACATGCTCTGGCTTCTTTAAGTTTCTGCACACCACGATGGATGGTAATAATAATGATCCAGAATGATGTGAAATTAGATTTTATAAAATTAGAAATTAGATTTTATAATTGAACAATTTTTCGAACACTTTTTTCACAAAGAGAAAAATGTTTAATCCAGACAGGACGGAAATGCTCTGGAAAATTAAATCCAACAGAGATGAACGTGTATAACAAGAGTCAAGATGAAACTGATTACAAATCTTCTAAACCAGATTCTGTGACAGCACCAACATTATTCCCATTTCAGTCCGTCTTATTTTTGTGTATAAAAAAATACCTTTGTTTCTTTTTCAGGGTTGAAATAATCATACATTTTTTCTCCGTCTCTTTTCTTCAGATACAATAAAATATAGTAAATATGTGCACAGCCTTAAAAGACGCACAAACAAACTGAACTAAATGTATCGTAAAGGTTAAAGTCACTATTTAGTGTGACCTCTGACCCCATGACAAGAAGCAGCACAAATAGAAACATCTGACATGTTGAATAAACCCTTGTTATTTGGTTTATTTTTGTTCAGTTGGTTTTATTTTTGGAGATTTTTACTCGTATTTTATTCAATTTCTACATTTTTCTTCTTTTTTTTTGTGGATATTTTGCTCATTTTGTTGATTATTTTGTTCATTTTACTTGATTAATTTGTTCATTTTGTTGATTTTTTCTGTTCATTCCATTTTTTTTTTCAATTTGTGGCTCATTCTGATTATTACAATTTTTTGTTATGTGTTGGTGGTAATAACTAAGTGGCTAGTATTTACCTCCTTCATGACTTGTACAACTGCAGTAGTGTTGGGAGTGTACAGCAGTTTTCCAATGAACAGAGGTTTGATTCCTCTCCACACGATACGAGACAGAGGGTTGGACTCCAGGCCTCGGATCAGACTTTTACAGAACGGAGCTGCAAGACGGAAAAATAATAAGAGTGTGCATTGATTTTTACATGTAAAGACTTTATTAAAAATTACACCAAAACCACACAAACACCAATCTTAGCAGTCTGGAAGGTTCTCTGGTGTTTGAATATTTACAGAGTCCAGGTTTGAAAATGCAAATCAAGCAAGACATTTAGAAGATTTCAATAGAAAAATGCATAAAAGCTTTGACTAAAAACGGTGTTTTTTCTGCTAAATATTGATCTATAAAATAAAACAGTAGCTTTGTGGTTGGACAGGAATATGAACTTGGTTTTTTCTGCCTCAGTCAAGCTCTAAAAATGCTGTATTTTTTTGTGTTTCGACCTGTTGTCATTCTCTGACTATAAATGCACTAAACTGTGATATTTGGAAGTTGGTAGAAATGTTATCAGTGGTTTCTGAAATAAACGAAAATATTCTCAAGTGCACATAATCATTAAAAGTAGTGCTCGAGTTCTTTTTCATTGATCTAGAACGGTTTCCTAGACTGGATAAGAATAAATGTAAAGTAAGTTTATTTATATACCACATTTCATGCATAAATGCAATTCAGTGTGCTTGAGATGACACTATGGACAAAAGTATTTGGACATGTTGAATTCAGGTGTTTCTGATGTTTATATCTCAAATCAGCATGAATAGGACATTTTATGAGCTGTGCCATGATGTGTCCCAATATTTTTGTCCATGTAGTTTAAAAACATCAATGTTTCCTTAAAGTTTAACAGGAGCTTTTTCTTCCTCAGTGAGATGGGAAGAAAGTGGATTAAAAATTATTATTTACAGTCAGAGCATGAAAAATGTTTTAGAAATTAGAAGTAGAACATTTAAAATCATTGTCATTGTTGAGAGAAATAAAGCCAAAACCATCTCTGAGGCATTTTGGAAGTAAAGGTAACAATTTGAACCAAACTAACCAATACAATGATATTTATCCCAATATAAAATGATATTATGACATTTGTCGTTATTGTTTTGTATCCCAGACCCCTGTTAGAAAAGAAACACCTGAATTCAACATGTTCACATGTACACGTGTAAATAAAAACAACATACACAGGGAAAAAAAATCTAAATATTAAAAAAATATAATCTGAGGACAGTATAGGGTACATAAAACCAATAAAAATAAAAAGAATATTAAAATGACTGAATGAATATAAACAGTGCCTGATCTGGTTCGGTGTCTTACTGGTGTCGTTGTCCTCGTCTGTGTCCTCTGTACCATTTTTGCCAAGAAATGACTTGATGTCGTTGTCCTCGTACCAGTTGAGCGAAGGGATGCGTTCGCCGCCGACCTCAGGGTGACCGCACATGATCCTGGAAAAGGCCCTGAAACTCTCCCGAGGCAACGCCGTCCGATTCTCCGGAGAAAGGAGACGGAGGGCGGCGTTCATCTCCACGAAACTGGACAGCGACGAGAACTGGACGGAAACAGGAAAAAGAGGGATGAGGTCAACAAAAGGAAAGATATTTAGTAATATTCAGACTTTCACTTTGACTTTTAGTAACTATTACAAAGTCAAAAGTAGTTTTAGATCATCTCTAGCTTGAGAAATTGACTAGTTTTAGTTCAGTTATTATAGTTTTTACTTAATTTTATGAGAAAAGCCTTGATTTATTGAAGATTAACAACAGTCTTCTGCCTCCACAAAACTGAAAACTGGTAGGTGCTAGTAATATTTTTTTTTATTTTATCCAAGTTTGCCTGATGACAACAAAAGAGTTGAGGAGTTTTTCCAAGTAGTTTATGAATACTGAATAATGCGTGGTTTTCTAGTTCTGCTCCGCAAACAAAGTGATTAAAAATGAACAAAATGGTGAATGACTAAATAGAAAATAATATCAACACATAACTAATAAACTATGGATCGGATCGGATCTACAAAGACACTAAACTCTTAGTAAAAGAAGCAGAAAATTGTTAAAATTGTGCTTAATTTTCTTTACACATTTCAGGTTGTTCATATTTGTTCAGGTTATTCACATTTTACTGTTACAGGATAGTTTGTAAATGTAAATATTTTCATAATTTAATGTTATTTTTTGCACTAAAACACAGACAAAAATTTGAAGTTGTCATTATTTAAAGGCATAATGTAATATTATTTTCACATCGAACCAAGAAGAAAATATGGAGTCATTATTTTTTGTAGGTTATTATGTTATTATTTGACTGTAGATCATATCGGAACCTGAACTAAAATGAGTTCCACAGCCTCGACTGTGGAATTTTTGAACTTTACAAATTCATCTCACGGGCCGGATTGGAACCTTTGGTGGGCTGCATTTGGCCCCCGGGCCGCATGTTTGACAACCCCTGATCTAAAGCTTTTGGCAAAACATGAAAAAAATTAAAATGTAAACTGATACTTCTCTACCACATCCACTGACACTAATTCAGATTATTTTATGTTTTAATAATGACATATAGTTGTCAATAAGTACATTATAAGGGTTTATGAGGCCACGGTGCAGCTTCAAGACAAATTATAGTAAAAGATCAAAACTAACTAAACCACGATCAGAGTTGTTTATTCAAAATGTGCTTTAGGTTTTTATACACTTGCCCACTGGTATGGTGCTAATAATGATCCAAAATTATGTGAAACTGAAAAATATTTCCTGCAGCCTCTCACTCTGATGACACCTGACCAAAGAAAACCTCTGGAAAACAAATACGCAGCACATGGGATTCAACATGATCTAATCGACAGGCTGCTACAAACTGGACAAACCCAGGTGTGCGTTTGCTCTTACATCATCCATGACGACAGCCAACTCCTGAGAGACAGAGGTGACGGCCCGACTGATGACCCTGAGGTCAGCGGCGTTGGACATCAAACGCTCTCTCTGATGGAGGAATGAACAGATTTTAGAGGTTTACTACTGGGAAGCACCTGAGATCCTTCGCCCATAAAGACCCAAATAACCAGTAGTGACCAAAAGCATCTACTGATCTAAAATGCGTAATACTTGTTGATCCACTAATGCTACCAATACATATAAATAATTGGTGTAAAATGCAGTTCTTCATCTTTTCATGGTCATCAGATATGAACCATCTGGACGTTCAGAGGCTCCATTGTTACCATGGAAACACCATCATCTTCTACAACATTGATTCACCAGTAAAACCCATGGAGTTGGATCAATGACAGTGGATGGACACATTTGTTTTTTGTTCAATTAATGATATACTTTACTGAAAAAGTCACCTTTTCTTCATTTTTTTATGTTTTGATATAATAACCCTCAACTTTAATCTGAGCGTGAATGAACATCTACATGATCGGTAATTAAAATCACAGGAAAATACCTGATTTTCACTAAAAAAACACAAGAAAGTACAGAGGATAGTCTTACAATAAATGGTTTTGAATCCCCTAAGAAAAGTTACATATAGAGAAAAAATATTTCAAAACTGCCACAAAAGTAGCACTGGATCTTTATGGGTTAAAGGAAATCAGAAATCTGAAATATTCTGGACTATCATGTAGTTTTATCATATTCTGTCTGGAGGATGTGTTCATTGTTGATGTGACTAAATGTTCTTCTTTGTGGACTCAAGGTTCCTCTGTTTCCTACCGTGAAGAACCTGGTGAAGTCGAGCTGAGAGAGGAAGAGGCGTTCGGCCTGTTGAAGGACGTTGGCCGGGACGTCACACAGCTGCGTCTGCAGGTCCTTCATGGCGTCTTCTCCTCCGTCCACCGTCAGGAACTGTCCCAACATGGAGGCGTTACAAACCAAGTCCTTCAGCTGCAGCTGAGCTCCAGCCACAGAAACCTGGACGCAACGACAACCAAGACACATCAGCAGATCTGTTCACCAAATAAAAATCTATAAACCTGAAACCTGTTCATAGCTCATCATCAGGCTTTCTTCCAGCTACGATGGTGGTTCCTCAAGAAAATTATTATTTGACTGTTATTTGACAAAAAACTGTACCTTCATTTTCACATTAGACACTAAGTTTCTGGAAGAAGAAGGAGGAAGACAAAGGAGGAGGAGGAAGAGGACAAAGAAGAAGATGAAGAAGGAGGAGAAGGAGAAGGAGGAGAAGAAGAAGATAAAGGAGGAGGAAGACGAAGAAGGAGGAGGACCAAGATAAAGAAGAAGACGACGAAGGAAGAGGAGGAGGAGAAGAAAAAGAACAAGAAGATGGAGGAAGATGAAGAGGAAGAAGTAGAAGAAGAATCAGAAGAAGAAAAGGACATGTAAAGGCAGATTCTCACCCGAGAGCTGAGACGAGCCTTCATCAGCTGATCCACCGTCTGAGGAGAAAGGCTGCCATTGGTCAGGAGGAAAGAGGAGAACGTCTCATTGGCTCTCAGGTATTCCCCAACTGGAAGATCTAAACCGGAAACACACACAGCATGCACTATTTAAAGTAAAAGTGTTTTCTGGAACGCTGAAACATGTAGTTCACTTCAGTTTGTTTTAGTTTCTACAGAATTCTTTCCATAATTGATTCAAACCATTGAATTCATTCCACCATTTACCCTTTAACAAATACACATCTACATATTGTATTTTTGTTTTTTAATCATTCCCATTCCTTTCAGTTGACCATCTTTGTCCTCCGAATACTGTCTAGAAGTCAATTATTTTGCATTTAAATGAGTAAATAATGTACTGGTTGGTACTTGTTTTGCACTTATTTTTCTGAAGGAATTTGTTAATGTAATGTGTTATGCATATTTTTTTAAAGGATAGTTTATAATGTAAACAAAGGAAACATTTTCATGATGTGATTTGACTTTTTTACTCTAAAATATGGAGAAAACTTTGGAGTTGACATTATTTATGGGTTATTATGTTATACTTTTACTGGTCCAGCCCACTTGAGATCGTATTAGGCTGTACTGTATGTGGCGGCTGAACTAAAATGAGTTTGACGTCCCTGCTTTAGATGATTAATTCACACATTTCCTCCCTGTGGTCATCTTTCTCTGAGCCTGTTCAGTCCTTTGCGTATGAAGGCCGAGCTGTTTTCATTCATCCATTCATTGTTTGTCTGGTTCCCTGTGTAACTCAATCTGTCCACATTACAGTCGCTCTGTGCTGCGTTCAGGGCCATCTCCACTGTAGTAAATGAACGCATTCATCCAGTCACTCGACACCAGTTTAAAGCTGTTCATACAAATCAGCTGCTGCTACTGTTACTGTTCAGAGCAGGTCTGATAAACTGGGATCAGAATAAAACAGGTTTAACTGACTTATATACCTTCATACTCTTATGACCTGCACGTATGCATCTTTAAAGTACTCAGCCGTTGAATACCAAAGGAAGAATAAGACTATTATAAGAATTTTACAGTTTGTATGGCATAAAAAGTAGATCAACTGTATCTTATACGCTTTCCTCCTTGAACTTCCCCACTCTGGGATAAATTAAATCTTTTCTTATCTTACACTATATAGACAAAAGTATGTGGACACGTTGAATTCAGGTGTTTCTTTTCTAACAGGGGTCTGAGATACAAAACAATAAGGACTAATGTCAGACTATAGTTTTAATATTGGGATAAATATCATTGCATTGGTTAGTTTTGTTTAAATTGTTATCTTTGCTTCCAAGATGCTTCAGAAATGTTTTTTACATAATTTTATCAACACTGATTGCTTTTTTTTTTTATCTGTGACCATGGTTTTAAATGTTTATATCCTCCTGAGACCCAGGAAAGTAAATTTTTTGGCTTTTTTTTTTTTTTTTTTTTTTACATTAAATAATTGTCTTGATTGGAAAAAGCTTCATGCAACAGTTTTTCAGATACAATTTTTGTTTTTATGCAATTATTTTATGGAATGTCCTCTGCAGTGGAAAGTATTTTTTAAATAAATAAAGCTGTGAAACTCTTGTCCCCGACAGAGGACACAAATACATTGCTGGGTCTCAGGAGAACATGGTAAAAATAGGACCAAGGGTCCTGTAGTCCAGTGGCATATTTAAAGACATTAACTGGCATTCATTTGACCTTTCAGGGTCACTCAAGGTCAAAGGTCATGGGACCAGATGAAAGCCCATATGTGACTTCCTATCTATTACCAATAGTAATTATAGAAATATCTTCAACTGTTCTAAAATTATAGCACTTCTAAATTTGTCCCATTATTAACAAATGGGGATTTAAAAAAAAAAATTAAAATCAATATTTCCCAATTCTTTGAACAAACTTGGGAGACTTTACCCCAAAGATGTTCCACAACAAATATCAAGTCATTCTGACTGAAGATTCTTGTTTGTTTACGGACGACGGACAGACGCCAACTGATACCAACAGTCCATCGGACCTTCGGGGCCGTTGGACTTAAATCCACTTCTGAAGCGTCTGATAACTCCCTCTAGTGGTCATATAAACCCCCCTGGCCCATCACTGTAAATAAATTCACTTCATATCTGAACAATCCAGTACATCGGACTCTTTGGCAAAACTTCACAGATCTTCATTCTAAACACTTTAATGATAATTTTAGGCCAATTTTTTTTTTTTTTTTTTAAATATTTGAATGTAGAAATACTACGTGAAGACCCTTTAGAAGAGCCCACCTTCCATTCAAGCCCTGTTCATTTGGATAAATATAACTGATATGATTCTCTATTCTATAAGTTTTAAGAAAAACACAACTGTGTGTCTGTTATCACTTCTTCGATCAGCTGAACTAACATGTTAAAAGCCCTAAACTCACACAGAACACCAGTGGGTTGGAAGAGTTGGATGCAGAATTAATATTACTATAACGGGCTTCAGGTCACCCTCAGACGACACTAAATGAGCAGCAAAGATATTCTAAACTAAGCATACACTGAACTGATATCAATTTTAGGCAGTAAAGTAAGTCCAATTTTAGACCCTCATATGTTGTTTCACATCCACAACTGGACTTCCATGTTCAGGCCCATCCTCTGATACCACAAAGACTGAGCTCAATCAATACATGTAACCTCATCTGTCCATCCATGGTTTTTAATAAGAAAATATTTATCAGATGTTTCCACCACAGAGTGTGTTTTTGAGCGTCTGAATGTCAAAGCATCGCTTCACTTCACAGCTACAGGAATCCTTAACAATCAGTACTGTACTTGGCCAGGCTCCAGGTCTCTCTCCCAGCCTCTGGACGCTTTCCATCAGGTCACGAAATCCAGAGAAGGTCTGGTTTCCGCTGTAGGACAGAACAGTCTGAGCGTCCACGAAGAGACGAGACAATCTGGAACAGGACAAAGGCAGGAGGATGACATTAGACTTCAGTTTTCAGATAAGACCCAAATTATTTCCCTGTGTTTTTTTTTTTTTGCATATTCTGCTTCTTACATAAACCCAATATATGGACAAAAGTATGTGGACACGTTGAATTCAGGTGTTTCATTTCTAACAAGGGTCTGGGATACAAAATAATAATGACAAATATTGATGTTTTTATCTCAAAATCAGCCTGAACAGGACATCTTAAAGCTGTAGCCACGATGCGTCGCAATATTTTTGTCCATATATTTTATAAACATCAATATAAACCTGTGAAGTTCATGGCCAAACCTTCCGCTTCTGCCTTTTGACGTCGTCCATCATGGATTTTGAGGTGTGTTTAGGATAATTGTCCATTTGCCGAAGCCATCCTCTTTTCAACTTCAGCTTTTTTTCTTTTTTTTTTTTTTTTTTACAGATGGTGTTGTGTTTGCCTCTGGAATTTGTTGAAGTTTAATTGAATCCTTTCTTTTCTCTACCTGTGAAGTGCTCCCTCTACCATTGGCTGCAATACAACCTCAAAGCATGATGGATCCAGCCAAGGCTTTAGAGGTCGACTGACATGGGTCTAAGGTCGATGCTGATTTTTAAAAATTTGGTCAGCCGACGGAAGATATCTACAGCCAATTTTTGTGGCCGATATTTAACGCCGATTTTTTTTTTTTAAAGCACACTGACTGTAAAATACGATTGAAACGCTCAGATAATTAAGATTTTTATGCTGCAATATAAATGAAATGATTAACACATGTAAATAGGGTTCCCACTCTTTCCCTGAAATTATTTTCCAGGACATTTTTAGCCGCAACAGAGACAAGTTATCAGGTCATACACTGATCCATTCCCCCTTAATCTTTGGAAGTGTTCTTTTCTACAGTTGTTGCTTGCATTTATCCAGATAATTTCTACGTTTATTACTCAGACATTTGATGTGCAGTCTATGGCTATAATTTATCTATGAAAAATAATTATGACAAATGTACAGATTACAGTGCAGCATTTCATTAGCCTGACAAACTGGAGTTACAATGTTCAACTGTGCAATTCCCAACTCAACTTTCTCTTCTCTCTTACTTTCTTTCCTGCACTTCCTCTAAAAATATTTGTATATTTTCAATAAATAAAAGAAAAACAATGTCCTTTGTTTCATCTGTTTAGACACACAAGGTCACAAGGCAGGGGGAGGATAAATAATTTCAATTTTAATAAATAATTTTAATATAAAATAGGATAACTTAATTGTTTCCAGGACATTTGACTTTTTTTTCTCATTTTCCATATGTTTCCATGACTGGAAAATTGATCAATCATTTTCCAGGTTTTCCAGGACACGAGGGAACCCTGGTGCACATAGTACTCTTTCAACATTTACTGAACTTCAAGTTGCCGAGACAGGTGCCTGATTAAATATCTTATAACATTTTTACGACTGATAAAATATCGGCTTTAAAACAAAAAAAATTAAGGCAGATGGCCGATATTGGCCCCATATATCGGCCGGCCGATATACGTCTACCTCTACCATGCTTATCACTTGGAATGGTGTCCTTTTCATGAAATTCTGTGTCCTTTTTTTTCTCCAAACATACCTGTGATCATTGCGGCCAAACAGCTGTATTTTAACCTCATTCTAAAATGCATCATCTAAATGTTCCTTCCTCAGATGCTGAATTTTGTGGCGACGACGCAGCAGAAGAGGTTTTCTTGTGATGACTCTTCCATGACGGACATATTTGCTCAAACTTTTGTATGCCACCATATACAGCCTATACAGTTTTATTACTTTTTTTTTTTTTTGCACTACCTTATGCATGCACATTTTCTTGCGCTTTATCCTGTTGATGCCTTGACCTGTGAATTTCCCTCTTGTGGGATCAATAAAGTTTCATCTAATCTAATCTCTAACAAAGTAGTCCTAAATTAAGCAAAAATGAACAACACAAAAACACCCTTCAGAAACACGGGGTAAACTTTTGCCTTATAAATCCCAACTAAAAGCTTTTTTATTTTGCATTTTTGTGTTTTTCACCTCCAGTTGACCTACATGGAGTTGTCGAAGTTGCCAACTTGGCCCGGCGTCTCCCCCGGGGTCTGGCTGTGGAAGCAGGGGTTGTTGATGTTGCAGATAATGCCCTGAATCCAGGGTAAGGTGCCTGCTGATGGCAAGGCTTTGTTTGGAAAATGACCTACAAACAAAGGAGAAGGAAATCAGAACAAATCAGAGCGTTAAGTGCCAAGAGAACAAACAATGAAAAGAGTGAGTGGCGTGAAATTCAGTCTACAGACCCTGGAAGAACAAACATTAACACGATATTAACAAAAGCTGGAGGTGTTAGAAAACAAAAAAAAGCTAAAATGTCCAGCTGAGTACATGCTTTTTTTTTTTTTTGTGCTGAGTACAAACTATAGTTGGACAACATGGAAACAAATCTCATTTGGATTCTTCACTTTCATTTTGAAGTGAATGCACCCCTCGTACGCATACACAGAAACTGGAAGAAGCAATGTAACAGAAAGAAACGTCCCAAATGCAACAAAACAAGAAAAAAATAAGACCGTGCAGAGTCCTGATCTCTACAGGTAACAAGCATGTCCGTGCACCTCTAATGGGTCAGAGGTCATGATTGAGAAGGATTGTAGGCATCTTTTTTTTATTAAATATTCCATAATTTACCTTTAAGTCTCTGAGCATTTGGCCTATTTTAAGTCATGTATTGTTGTGTCATGTTTCATTATGTTACCATGTGATTTTAACTCAACAGAGTAATGCCAGACGTCTCCAAGAAGGTCAAATAGGTAACGAAAACAACACTGCGTGTCTGGCACAAGACCGACTTTAAGTGCGCTAATCCTCTTGACCTGGTCGGCAGGAAGCAATTTATTATACCAGTGTTTGTGTCTGAAAAGACAAAGATTACGTAACAACACTCACATTGTGTCTGTTTGTAAGGAGGGTGTGAATGACGGACAGAGATGAGGATGACGAAGAGGAAGAGAGGCCAGAGGAGCTCGATGATCAGCTGGATCTGCAGAAGATAATCAGAACTGTGAGATGAGCGTCGAGAAAAACATCTAAATTCAGATTCAGAATACTTTATTAAATCCCAGAGGAAACTGTGTGGTTACAGTTGCTCCATGCAAATATATTTAAAAAAGTAACAGGGAAGAAATTATCAATATTATATTAATGTTTATAAACTATATTGGAAAAAAATATTGGGACACATGTCTACGATGTCCTGTTCATGAAGATTTGAGATAAAAACATCAATGTTTCCTTAAAGTTTAATGGGAGATTTTTCTTCCAAAGTGAGATGTGAAGAAAGTAGATTAAAAATTATTACTTACAGTCTGAGCACACAAAATATTTTAGAAATTTAGAGGTAGAACATTTTAAATAGTCAAGGATAAAAAAAAAAAATAATAAAAATATATCAATCATTGTTCAGAAAAACTGAGTAAAAACCATCTCTGAGGCATTTTGGAAACAAAAATAATAATTTACACCAAACTAACTGATGGCAATATTTATCACAATATAAAACTATATTATGACATTTGTCATTATTTTTTTGTATGCCAGACCCATTTAATAT
>JAPQRP010000020.1:10010201-10021294 GCA_037367295.1 Apogon hyalosoma
AATATATATATTAAAACACTTAAAATGAAATTAGAATAATCAATGTGTAAAATTTGTACAAAACATAATATTATCAATATAAATACAATAAATATATATAAATGCCAGTTACTGTCTTTAAAGATGTGCAAAAAATTACTGTGTGTAATTATGTAGTTATAAGAGACGAAGCAGCAAATTTCCCAACACTGACACTAGGAGACAAAAAAAACGTAAAGATCGATTGATTATTCAGATAATTAAGGAGATGCCTTCAGCGCTGTCACATTAATCAGTCTATTATACTGACTGAGATCAAATATACAGTCATGGAAAGGAGCCAGTCTTCACAAATAACAAATATTGCAGTTCTGGGTTAAATTGTTTTTTCTGGAGAGTTTGTTTTGTTACAGAATCTACAAATTATGTGAGGATGTTTTCACCTTGTTTCTCCGGCGGTATGTGATGTTCTTCCAGAGCAGGAGGGTGAGCCGCCTGAAGAACCCCATCACTGTCCACAACTACCTGACCATGACGAAAGCCTGGAAACCAGCACGCCCAGTCCCACAAACAGAGCATGAACAGGGAGGACTTTCACTAAATTCAGTATCATATAATCAAGCTTTTACTTGACTGGGTGGCTTGGTTTTGTTCTTTTAATCGTATGTTTTTGATGTTATTTTAATGTGAAGAATTTTAATAATGCATTATTTTAAATACCCTATTCATGTTCTATGCCGTGTTTTATCAATAACAGATTTCCAATAGGCATGTATTGGTCGTGGAAAAAATGAACACTTGCTTGTGTTTTAACAGTATGACATTGCTTTACTGTTACTAAAGGATTCCTGATATAATAATGTTATTTCTGAAGAAAAAAACCTGATAACTATGCAAACTTTTTTAGAAACGGGTTATCTGTTGAACTGAAAATCTACATAAAAGTAATTAATATATGTCTAAATAAATGAATCTGAATCACATTAAACTTACAGTAAGAGGAAAGGGTGTTTTTTTTTCCCCAAAAGTCCGTATTTCCAGTTTAGAAGCTTCATATTAACTCGGTCACTATTAACACCAACTTCTGGCAACAAACCAGACACACTGCAGCTCATTTTAACTCTTTTATCCCCTTTTATCAGTAAATATTATTATATATATTATATTACGTTACAAATACAGATAAATTTTATTAAACCTCAAGGGGAAACTCACTTGTATTCAATATGATTTTACCTGTAGTCTCCACTTTTATTCAACTCATTCCAATGGCTTGTTACAGCAGTGATTAATATGTTAAAGAACAATATTAAAAGATTGACAATAATAATTTTTCACTTAAACAAAGTGTTTAGCGGCTGAACTGAAAATCTATGTAAAAGTAATTAAGAACTGTCTAAATAATCACATCAAATTGACAATAAAATCTTAATGAGGGTGATTTTTATTTAAATCTTTTTGAGTTTTTCTAACCAAAAGGTCAATATTTTCAGTTTAGAAGCTTACTATTAACTTGGTACAAACACACAAACTTCTGCAGTTACTCATAGACTGTAAATCGTCCCATCTCTGCCAATTGGTCGGTCATTTACGCAGTGACATTACCTGTGTTACATTATTCTCTACCACTGAATCCCAGTACGTTGTCCTTAGTGTGACTGGAGCTGACCTTTTCCCCTGCAGAGGACAGGACAGTAAAGCTCAATCCTGTTCAGAAAACTTATTAGAAAAAAACAAAAAGCTTTTGCATTTAATCCCCTTTCCTGTAGAAAAATACAATGCACAAAGTGAAATCCTCGTAGACAAGAAGGATCCAAAAGGTTTGTGCTGTCGTTTACTGTGCGTGCAGGTTCGGTTATGTGTTAGGTGAGATCTGCTCAAGACAGACAATCCCCTTCTTTATCCTGAAATCCTCCTGATCCTGACAGATTACCTCTGTCACTGGAGGTCTTCAGCGTTCACTTTTGCTCTGTTACTGCCTTTCGACTGTGACATCTGCCTCATTTTTACATTTCGGTAAATACATTTGCTCATAATTGGTGCAAAATTGGAAATGCAATGATCATTTTTATATCAGCTTTAAGTCAGATTGTTGTGCACTCATGTATTTACATTACATAAGTATGCAGACCAGAACAGAACAGAACAAGCATACACTAAAGGTTTTATAAATATGCTTTTTTAGTTTACCTCATTTTTATTTATTTATTTTTGTATGTCAGTCTATAAAAGAAAGGCCTAACGTTTTTTGTCATATGGTGATTTCAGTTAGACAGTGTGACATTAGTTCTGTCATGATAAATAAATAAATCCATTCATTTGTATAATATAAACTATCAGTCATGTATATTAAGGTTTGCTGTTAACGCTGGGTATGTTTTGTTTGGCCAACATTTAAATATATTTTTATTATGGGACGTAATGTAGTAAAAAGATGTAAGGATAAAAACCAAACTAAATAAAAATATAAATATATAAAATGCTTCCTCACTATCTTCGCGGACCATTCCAGTGTGTAAGTTGTGTTTAGTTGTCTAGAACATATAACATAATTAAACACAAACACAGTAAACTAGTTAGTTTAACGTTAGCTACATCCGCTCTACCGGTATTTCCTAGCATGTTACAGTGATGCCGTTTCAGGTGAAATGCGCACTTTAAAGACAACAAAAACTACAAAATCGGTTCTATAGACTTATAAGACGGTTGTTAATAATTACCTTGGTGTAATATTGTCGGTAATGTGTCCTTTTCCGTGTTTGGGACAGCAGGTCGGCACTGACAGGTGATTCTCCATTCCCCTCGGTTTGTAACAGCAGGGTTAGCGCGACACAGCCACGCCCACCAAACACGCTGATTGGCCAGAGTGTTTTATTAGGGCGGGATCACTGAAGCCGGTAAATGTTATGATTGGCTTTCGCCTATGTTTTGGTAAATGACGATAGGTGATTGGTCAGGTCCGGACTGCGCAGTGTAGAACACAAGCAGTATATTTCATAATCACTTTCATTTATTTTTTATTTACCACAATTTATTTTCTTAAGAAGCCTATTGGAATACATCAGATACATTCATTAATTAATCAATCATTTGTGCATCTCCACACATTAACACATCCAATATTGGTATGAAACCATGTGACAGATTTGTATTTTTTATCTGTATCCAGTAAATCTAACTTGGAGTGAAACCTGTAATATTTTGTGTTGGAAATGCAACTTGTAGATGATATCTGTTATTGAACTGTCATTGCAGCATTACGACAGAAATACGTCAGAATAATTACGACTGTGGGCTTCTCTAACATGCATCTGATAGAAGAGAGATAAGCTTCTATTCATAACAATAATAATAATAAAAAACAATGACAGTAAAGTCTGTTGGAAGGCAAAAGACACAGGCCTTTTTTTTGATTTGTGACAGTAAGAAAAGCCATTAAATGCACACTCATCATTACTGAACCACAACATAAAGTCTGACATTTTTTATGTCTGTGTAAATGTGTCTCATTTCAACATGTTCACATACTTGTCAAATATACAGTACAATTTCATGTGGTGTTGCATGTAATTATTTCATTAGCAGAAGATATATATTGTAATTTGTTATTTTCAGTATTATTGATACTGAAATTAACATTATTGCTAATGTCTTGTCATTGACATCAGTTCAATAAGACGATAGACTTCTTCCACAGCAGATGTTTGCTTGTCTCTGCAGGTAAAACACAGGTGAGTCTAATGAGATTAATGAGGGATCGCTTCTGTTTAAGTGTCCCAGAAACCACTGTGAACAAACCAAAAGCCTGGAGCTGACGCCGAGTCCAACCACCGGAAACTGAAGTCACCTGTTCATTTTCTGTCAAAACTACAGCTGTCAGAATATTGAAATTCGACTCAAAATTTAAATTTGAATAACTTTATGACACCATTAATAGTATTTCATGCTCGTACAGTTTATGAAGACGAAGATTTTTATTTCTGGCATTGAATATTCACACTTAAAATTAATTATGAAAATGATGTCATAATAAAGCACCAGTCAAATGATCATAAACAATGTAATATAATGATGAAAAAACTGAAAAGCCTGTCTTTATTCAGGTGAATGGAGTTGATCATCACAATTATGTTAAACAATAAGTATTTTATATTAATTATATGATGATTATGTATCAACTGCCATAACAAGAAAAATGTCTCTAAATACATGCGAGAAAAAAAAAAAAAAAGAAACTTTTTTGCATCAGCGACCTCTACGTCCGACTCTTCAATAAATAACATCAAGATATCTTACAGATCATTTTAATAAACATCCAAAACAGCAAATTCTTAAAAATATAAGCATCTCTCTATCAAATAAGGCAGAGCTTTTTCTTTTTAATTTGTGCATATGCGTTTTTCTTCCTGTTGGGTGAGGTCAGGGAAGCATCAAATGGCTAAAAAAGCAGCACTAGAAGCCTTAAAGGTCTGACGTGTATGAAAGTACAGCACGATGAAATGTACAGACCTGCATGATTCAATACTTTCCCCTTAAAAAACACTTAATTCAGGCACGCCGGCAACAAACACCGAGCAGGAAGACAAAAAAACGATCCGAAGTCCAGTATCCTCGTGTATGTTAGTGATGTTTATGCATCGTTGCAGTGAAGTTACTGCCCGCTTTGTTAAATATATGATAAATATAAACTCAACTATCCTCTTTCCCTGTCATTTTAAAATGTGTTTTCCTCAATATTTCAATGTTTTACACCTTAAAAATATTTAATTAGACTACCTATACGTCTTCAGTGGTGTAAAAACAGCATGATGAAATTATATAAAATAAGTTGCATAACATTTTCTCTGTTTGGCAAAAGTTCATGAAGCCTGAACACTGTGCAGTATTTTTTTATGTATATATCCACGATGAAGGCAGGAAGTGCTCAAAGAAACACTGGCTGCTCCTGTCCTGTGAGGAGTCGGTACGTTGAGGCTGGCATCGTCTTCAGGTGAATCTGTCGAGAGCCAACACGTTCAAGAATGAGATTATGTTATGATCCAATGACATGAAATAAGTTGTAAGTGGAGGAAGTTCTGCCATTACACAGAAACTAGGCACTGATAATGATGAATAAACAGTAGAACCCTATACGCACATTATTAGACATTTTTAAGTTTGATATTATGACTTTCTGGAACAAGAAAAAGCTGATTCAATGTCTGATTCATCAAATGGTTTTATACCCCCCCAAAATGTTGACCCTGAAAAACCCAATACATGTCTGAAATTTACCTAAAAATAATTAATTCTGTCACTTTATTAGAAACTGGATGAATGTCTAACTGAATAACCCCATCAAAGCAAAAAAATACCAAACAGAACAAAGATTCCCAGCTTTGAAGCCTAATACGATGCCAATTTTTAATTTGTGTAATCTTAATTAATTTGTGTCTAATATTGGTATTATCTTTTGTCTGGATATGGATGAAACCCAAAAATTCCAGTATTAATTGAAAAAAAACAAATAACACACTTTCATTTCAATTTTCACGGCTAGGGAACAATAACAGCCAAAGTTATCTCAATAGACGCGCCTCACAACTACACAAATTTCCTTAACAAGGCATAAAGATTAAATACGTCGTGTAAATTTTGTGCAATAATTTATTAGAAGAAACTTTGTCGATGGCTCTGTATTTTATTTGGACTGAAGTCTCTGTTACTGAATTATTATTGCATTATTATGACAGAAATATGTCAAAATTAATTATTACAACAGTGTGGGCTTCACTAAAATGCATCTGAGACGACTGTAGCTGGTGCAGTGAGATACATTTCAATTTGTAATAATAGTAATAATACTAATAATAACTACTTTCTTTGAAGAGGTTGAAGAAATTCTGGGATACATTTTTGTTTTAAAAGAAAAAACTGATAAGGAAACTAAACTCATAACTATCAACTACACAACGCATTTTGGAAATAAAAGGTGTTTAGTTACAGGTCATGTGAAAAAATGCAATACGACCTAATCCAGATGTGAGATACTAGGTTCTAATCTTCATTTTTTTCTTGATTTAAAAGTTAATTTTAAGTTTTGTGTAGAACTGAGGAGCATATGCAGACTATACGAGCTGAGTAAAAACAGGACTGTGTGTATTAAGCCAAATACATCCTTGTGGATGCGAGCGTCTCGTCTCGTCTCGTCTCACCTCTCCCACAGCGTTCGTCAGGGTCTGGATGATCTTTTCGTGTGGCGTCGCGACCACGCTCTGTCCGTTGATTTCAATGATGCGGTGTCCGACGCGGATCCCGCCTCTCTCTGCGATGCCGCCTCGCATCAGACTGCAGATCTGCAAAAACACAGATTTAGACGCGTCACAATGAAACTGAAAACTCTTGTTGGGATTTTTTTCCTCTATTCTTAAACAGACATCCATAGACAGTTTTTCCTTTTCAACATTTTGATCCATAACGAGTGGAAACGTGTAAAGAATTCTACTGAAAAAAAAAAAAAAAAAAAAACAACACTGAAATAAAATCATACCTGACCGTGCACCAAGGCAGAAGCTTTAATTATCTCAATTACATTGTCACATTTTACTCAACTCGCTTCTCTGCGTGTGTCTTAACTTGACTGATTTTATATTTACATTTTTGACTGTTCTTACAACTGGCACGTTTTACTCTGAGCACCTTTTAAAGACAAATTTCGTTGCACTATACAGTGGTATTTTGCACTGACAACACAGCTTATTCTATTCTATTCTATTCTACCAGCCCGTTGCATGGTCCCCCAGAGTTTTTACACAATTCATGAAATTTCCTCGCAACTAAATATTCCACCCATTTGTTAGTGGTTTTATAACAAAGTGGAGTCAATTTGGAACAACAGCAACTCGGCCACAGTCACAGTTGTCACAGATAGATGACTTTAAAAGTGTATTTCCATGTTAATATTGTCTGTGTATAACGGACTCTGCATCATTAAAACACATCCCATTCTCCAGGACGCTGCCCTCAGAAACCATCAGTGACTCTCTCCTGTTGAACGGTAATGGGTGCAGTGCCGTGCCCAAGGGTTCACTGATAAGAGCAGTATTTACTTTCCTCTTCATGTTGCCTCTGACACACATTTAACGTCACTGCAGTGAAACACCATCCCATAAAAACATGTAAAACTCTGCTCTAACTCCGATAAGTACAAATCCGATTCAACAGGAACGATTAGAAGGGAAAAGTTAATGTGGACGTACGATGCCGTCCTCCACGCTGAAGCCCAGCTGAAACTTGGGATCCGGTCTCCTGATAATCGCCATGGTAACGGGAGGGCAGTGGACAATGCTGAGCTTCACATACTTTTGGCTTTTCAAGTCCTGGGGAGAAAAGAAAAACCATGAGAAGACGAGACACCGTTTATTTGCTGCTGTGTAATTTAATTTTCCACTTCCTCAGTTCAGTTTGTCTGCGCTCTGTGTTTTATTACAGGCTGTTTATTTTATTTATTTATTTATTTTTTACAGTGAATCTTTTTTATGTCATGTGTATACTTAGCCAAGTGTCTGGAAAGGCACATATTTATGCATGTGTTTTTGCCTTTCATCCACAGGAAAACTTAGATTATTTCTGAAAACTCCAGCCAAACTGGAGATATTTGAAAACTCAGGAGGAGACGGACGTATAAGATCCCAAATGTCACAGTATGTGACAAATAAAAGCCTCGTCGTCATGTGTCAACCTTTGTTTATCCCAGCTCTGACCTCATAATGGTGCTCTGCAGTGTATTTATGCAGGTTCATGTAGATTTTCTGAACACAATCTGCTGTGTACAATGTTATTATTGAAAACAGAGGTGGGGAAATGTCCTGCATATATCGTCTTAATCTTATTTTTCTTCTATTTGCTGTTTATTTAATGTAAAATACTGTCAAGACTGTAAGAAAATCTGTTATTTTGTTTTTAGTTACATGCAGTATTGCTCTGTCATGACTTTTCTGCAGTGGTTCACAAACTTTTGTAGCTTGAGACTCGACAGAAATTTGGCTTCTCCCTCAACAACATATCTATTATGAATTGCTACGATATCTATAGTTTTTCCCCTCATTGATCCATGGTCAGTGTCTAATCTAAACCAATAACCTCTGTACTGAAAACAGTGAGGATGTCTGAGGTGGCGTCCGTTTTGGATTCTGACACTATGTTTAGGGAAAGCATCTTTGGTGGATTATAACTTGAATCCACATTAAAATGCAAAAAATTACACTTAATGCAGCATGGAAACACAGTGCCATCTAGTGGCCACACTGGTCAGTACATTTCCTTCACAGAACTTCACATGTTGAGCATTTTATCCATGTTTTCACAGCCTGATTCATCCCAAAAGCCTACGACCTGGACACAGTCAATATCAGAAACTCAAACATAATGCTCATAAAACAAGTCAGTTTACAGTCACACATAAAAGATAATCTAGTGTGTGATAAAAACCAAGAACTTATTCATCAAACCTAACCTCGTCTTGTTCAGGTCATCGTTTCATGTTTTATGTGTCTTTTGTGATTATTTTGAAACCTGCTCAGCTAAAAACTAAATCAGCTTCAGACAAAAAATGTGTGTAGCAGTCAAACGACACCAAACCAGTGACACGTTTCACCTCATTCTTAACCCTTTATCGGGCAAGTGACTATTTTTGGTCATATCTGGATACATTACAAGACAGTGACAGCACCAGTTCCAGTGAGGACAGTGAGTCAACAATCTCAGGTCCAATGTGGTCTCCAGGGTCTGGAAGGTCCACCTCTGCATGAACAGTGAGTGGACCTGCTCTGTTCGGAACCATGAAGTAATGGTACTAATGGAAGGAATGATGTTCAAAGGGTTAATGTGGATGTGGACAGGGGTCTGGACCAGCACTTATGATGTTGGAAAGATCTAAAGTGATGTTCTAATGTTCTAAAATACATGTTCCTTTCACCTTAAATATGTTTTTCTTGTTTTTTTTTTGTTTTTTTTATACATATGCTTCTTGGATTTTTTTTTTTTTTTGCCACTTATGGTTAAAGAAGCAAATATGATAACTTCATTGAGCTTGATTTGCTACATGACAATAAGAAATTTTGAAAAATTTCACAAAAGTAAAAGTCTTGTTATGAGGTTGAAATTTTAAAATACAGAGTATTTCCATGAGGGCCATACAGAGGGTTAAAGAATGAGAAACAAATGATGGAAAGAGGTGAAATCACTTCAAGTCTGGTCATAGTGAAGCAGTAGAGACTTTTGTGAATGCTGCAACATAATTGACCGTTTTCAGTCACATTAATCTAATACTTTAATTTGATGGGTTTTCAGTTATCGCATTTCTTAAGTGCATGTAAACGCATCAGATCTGATTATTACAATAATCGGATTAGTCCCTGTTATCAGATTTTTACGGTCATGTAAACAGGCTCAGTGTGTGCGGTTGTGGGTTCGAGTCCCATCTTTGCGTCTCACCCTGATGATGTTCTGGCAGGTGGTGATGGGTAAACCCACCAGACTCGTGCCGTTCACTGACATGATGCGGTCGCCGATGCTGAGCTCGCTGCAGCGCTCGGCCGGTCCTCCGTGAAGCAGGTTGGCCACCACCACGGTGGGGAGGATGGAGCCCCAGCCGGACTCCACCACGGCCAGACCCAGGATCTCCCCGGGGGCCTTGGTGATGACCACCTGGACCACGAACAGGATGGAGCAGAAGGACTTTACAAGGCTGAGAAGTTTGTTTCTAGATTTCTGAAACTGTTCCCACAGTTGGAATAAAGACCAAGTTCAATAAACTCACAGATCAACACAAAACCACCATTAAAGAATATGGGAACAGTTTTTACACTTTATCTTTAAAAATAAACTAGTTTTAATTTAAAGGTTGTGTGTAAGATTTTGGATCTATTAACAAAAATTGAACATAACATATTTTAGTTTGGATACTGTCACAGACTGTAGATGTGTTTTTTGTTTACTTTTTATAACACTGGAATATTATTATTACTAATAATAATAATATTACTTTTTCACAAATAAATCCACAGTACAATAAACACACTGTACCTGACATTGTCAGATTAAGGAACAAAAATGGAGGATAAAAATTATCAGAGCTACAAAAAATCCCTAATATTTCTGTCTAATTCTTTCAGTTTGCTAAAAAAGAAGGAAGGAACAGAACAAAAAACAAATGGGCTTACAACATTAAAAAAAAGAAAAAATCTGGGAGGAAAATAGTGTAAAATTAGGGAAATAAGGGTCGTATCATGAGGGGTTAAAGGTGTTATGTCTAATCTTGGCCCACATTTTGCGAATCTTGATCTTAATGGTCAAATAAATGTTAAATAAATTGAAATAAATAACACCTTTGGCAAAACTTCTCCCACATACAGTATATTATCAAAAGTTTACGGTGAAACTTTTTGTCACAGCAATTCTGCTTACATCTCTGAGGTTCTGCGAGTCTGAGAAGTGGGCCAGGTCTCCGTTGTAGAGCTCCTGATTCTCCAGGAAGTCGCTGTACTCGCCGGGCCTCAGGTCGCTGGCCTTGATGCCGTTGACTTGGAGAAACTGCTGGTAGGCAACTCCGAACGCTTGACCGATGGCCTGGGCGATGGTCTGGGCCTGGACACAGACATATGAGCACCGCTGGTTATTTCATATCCATCTTTCACCTCTATATTTATTAACCTCCCGGTACCTGGGTGAGCATATTATGCACACTTTGCACTTAAGGGTCATATTATTTTTCATAATTTGTTTTAGGTCAGAATTTAAAAGTTGTTCACGTTTGCATTTTTAAACTTCTGACCCAGCCACTAAAATCAACACAATGGAAAAAATGGAAAATTACTACACTAGCACCCTTCTACAAAGTGAGTAAAGGAAAAAAATCATGCATTGACATATTTTAGCATTTAACCTTTGACCTTGCACAAAAAATAATAATGCATATTAACCAGTGTTGCTGTTAATCACTGACATATGCCAGGCTGCCAAATTTTTAAAAATAAACATACCAATTATTTATGTAGTTCAATTTAAAAAAAAAAAAGTGATATTACTATGGCGCTGTGCAGATTACACACTTTTGATGATTAGGAAGGACCTCT
>JAPQRP010000020.1:10022523-10040056 GCA_037367295.1 Apogon hyalosoma
AATGTTCTACCTCTAAATTTCTAAAATATTTTTTGTGCTCTGACTGTAAATAATAATTTTCTACCACAACTAACCATCTACTTTCACAATTTACTTCACATCTTACTTAGGAAGAAAAATCTCCCATTAAACTTTAAGGAAATATTGATGTTTTTATCTCAAATCAGCATGAACAGGACATCTTACAGTTGTAGACATGATGTGTCCCAATATTTTCATCTATATAGTCTATAAACATCAATATTTCCTAAGAGAAATGAAGTAAAAACCATCTCTGAGGATTTCTGGAAGCAACGATAACAATGTAAACAAAACTAACCAATGCAATGCAATTATATTTATCCCAATATGAAACTGTATTATGACATTTGCTATTATTGTTTTGTATCCCGTACCCGTTAGAAAAGAAACACTTGAATTCAATGTGTCCCAATACTTTTGGGTATTTTGTGAACATGACTCACATCATCAGAGGTGAACACATGGCAGATCATTAAGCATTTCTTCTGAGACGCAGATGAAGAGTCGGCGTCCTGCCCTTTACGTTTCCTTCGCGCCATCAGAACCACGATGTCACCGATGTCTGCAATGTAAGAGATCATCTGCAGCGGGTGATCCATCATGGCTTCCTGAGCAGAAACAAGACACACGAGGAGGTTAAAGAGAATCCTACAAACAAAAATCAACTGTATTTATGTCCCTTCCCTGTGTAACTCCTGCTTCATTCTGCAAGATGAAGTTAAATTCAACACTGTCACCGTTTTCATCTGCTGAAGGGGGGAAGATTTTCTGTGATCACCTACAAACTATGTTTCGAATGTAGTGTTTTCATATTATTTTGGACCATTATTGTTACCATTATCCATGAACGCGGTAATGTGATTGTAAATGGACTTGCATCTCAACAGTTTATAGTGTTTTTCTACCTGTTAAACCTTCTCTGAGCCTTACATGTGGTGGTGCTGTAATTATTCTTCGACTAAATATTACTTTATTAGTGCAGAGAGGTGGCTTTTTAACTTTCTTAGAGCCAAGAACTTCCTTTTCCTTCAAAACCAATAACAAAAGCTACCGTCTAAACCAGAGGTCTCAAACATGTGGCCCGGGGGCCAAAACTAGCCCGCCAATAGGTCCAATTTGGCCGACAGGAGGAATTTGTAAAGTGCAAAAATTACACTGAAGATATTAACAATCAAGGGTATCAAACTCATTTCAGTTCAGGTTCCACATACAGACCAATATGATCTAAAGTAAAATAACAGCATAATAACCTATAAACACTGACAACTCCATTTTTCTAGGTTCAACTGGACTAGTTTTGCTCTTTTGAATCAAAACTAGTCCAGCTGATCCTCAAAGAACTACCAAGAAGAACAATGACCTAAGCAAATGAGAAATATAATGAAAAATTGTTCTTATTTTAGTTCTAAACTCCAAATTTTTACCAATATTCTGCCTGTTTCTACATGTTTGTGTAACATTTTGTGTAATACACATGTAAAAATGATAAAGTGAGGCATAATATTGTTAAAACTGCTCTTATGTTTCTTACAAATTTGTTTTTTCAGGTTATTCATGTGTATTTTGTTAAAGGATAGTTTGTAAATGTAATTTTTTTCATAATTTAATGTTTTTTATTGCACTAAAACAAAGAGAAAAAGTTGTCATTATTTATAGGTTATGATGCCATTACTATGATGTTATTACTGGTCTGGCCCACTTGAGATCTGACTGGGCTGAACGTGGCCCCTGGAAGAAATAAGTTTGACAGCTCTGGTCTAAACTGTATGCGTTTAATAAAATCTGAATACAAATCAGTGAATTTGTCATTACATCCCTAATTTTGTTTGGAGGCATTCGTTTGATTAAGTAAAAGAAAACCCTGATATCCCAGTATTTTAATACAGTAGTTGTCACTTTTTTATCATATAATTATTAAGACTCTAAATGACTAAATTGTTCCTAAACACTGCCATGGTGGCTGCAGATGGGATCTGTTCGGAAGTGTGCATGGATATTCTGAGTCGTCACGTAGAAACAAAGTGAATGAAAGTGAATTGAGCATAAGCGGTAGCGACTAAGAATCAACAGCAAATTAAATCTGAGTCTGTGTTGGAACTTTGTATGAAAAGCCATATTTCCAAACCTGAACTGTGTGTTACTAAATGGGTTAAGTCATCATGATTGTACTTGGAGGGACACATATTTCTGAGTTGGTGAAAGACGCTGATTTACAACATGAATGGACCAGATCTCTGACAATGAGAAGAAAACAACAGGCCTGATCTGCTGTTGAACATGCAGAGACTTGAAACATGCTTGAGATCAGTGACATGACAAGGAACAGAGCTACACCTCTATTAATCTGTTTTTCCACTCAGAATGGAAACGATTCCAAAACGTTCCTTGGTGTGGCATTCAAAGACACGCCACTGTCTGAGAAACATCAGTGAAGAGCTAATGAACATCAGCTGCATAAAAGGAATTCAGTGCTTTCCATCTCCTTATAATGCAAATGCTATTGTTATGCACTAGAACAGGAGTGTCAAACATACGGCCCGTGGGCCAAAACCAGCCCTGAGATGAATGTGTGAAATGCAAAAATTACACTGAAGATATTAAAGGTAGGGTAGGAGATGTTTTCCTGGAGCATTTTTTACTATAGTGCTTAAAATCCCCTTCACACCCCAATTGCAACCAATTAATTAATTGCTCTAACACAAAAATTTAAAATTTTAGTCACCTGTGGAACGAACAGGACTGAAAAGACACCATCCAATTATTTAACCGGCCCATCGAAATGATTGAATGGTGATATTGTCTGTCAAACTAAACTGCCGTTTGTCCCTCCTCGTGCATGAACTGTGCATTCTCAGAGGCTTGGAGCACTGGTACAGGAAACAGAGCCAGAGCTTGGCTAGCTATATTAGCTCTATTAAGATGTAAAGTTAACCAGCAAGCGGTTTTGTCACCAATATAACTCGCTAGGGAATGTAACGTTAGTCAGCTAGGTATGAATTGGGGCTGTTCTGCCGACAAACATAATAATGAAATACACAGATTACAGCATTCAAAGCAAACTCTAGTGGGCTGCTAGCCTGACATCAGTCTTACTGCAATCAGCTGTTCGTACTAGCCTGAGATTACTTAGAACACATATCAAAAATAACAATAAATGCTGTGCAGTGTTCGTGAACTCTCGGGAACAAGCATTGTGCATTCTGGTACTCTGGAGGCGTGGCTTCAGAGGGAAGTCTGACAAAAAGGGTTTGGACTTTTGAACTGTGTATTTTCAAAATGTAGCTTGCTCGAACCATTTTTCCAGGATCTCCTACCACACCTTGAACAATCAAGGATGTTAAAATCATTTTAGTTCAGGGTCCACATTCAGATCAATATGATCTAAAGTGGATCAGACCAGTAAAATAATATCATAACAACCTATAAATAATTACAACTCCAAATTTCTCTCTTTGTTTTAGTGTAAAAAAGTAAAATTACATGAACATTTTGATATTTACAAATTATCCTTGCACAAAAAATGTGAATAACCTGAACATATATGTACAACCTGAAATGTCTTATTTTTTTTTTAGTAATTTTAATAGTGTTATGCTTGTTACTAAATTTTTTGTATAGTTGTGGATCCACTGTGATCTGTAAGTCATAATGCTCATGTAGAAATGATAAACTGATACATAATTATGTTAAAATTACACTTTCAATTTCAGGTTGTTCATGGTTATTCACATTTTTTAAAGGATAGTTTGCAGATGTAAACATTTTCATTCTTTTACTCTACTTTGGAATTGGCATTATTTATAGATTATTATGGTATTATTTTCCTGCTCTGATCCACTTGGGATCATACTGGGTGGTGTGTGGCCCCCTAAAATGAGTTTAATACCTCTGCACTAGAATAGCAAACCAGAGATCTTAGAGCAGCGTTTACTTTAACTAGTTTCTTTTATACTCATCTCATATGGTCCAGAATGTTATTTATATCTATAACTACAAAGTCTGTGTTTAAAAAAAGAAAAGCCTGACACGTGCAGAAAAAGCCGAAAGCACTCGACCCACTTCTACTCGCCTCAATTCAATCACAAAGTGGGAGAAAATAGCCTTGAGTTTTACTGCAGAGCCTGAAATGTCCCCTCTACACACTTCTATGCAAAGGAAGGTGGATTCTGATGAATTTACATAAACGAACAGGGTGAGTTCAGTGTTTGTTTTGTGTCTTTTCTAAAACAGAGGTAACGAACCATGAGCATAAGGTGGACGCTCACAGGAAACAGTCAAACCAGCAGCGTTACCACACAGGTTTACATTGTTAATTTCACTTTTCTAAAACTTCTCTATTGATGTTTTTGCATTGGGTTCATAAACTGTTGGTGTTGTCATGGTGAATAAACCCACTGGTTTATACTGATTACTTGACTGTTTGCTTATTTTCATTGTGTTTTTTTTTTTAATCAATTCAACAAATTCTGTGAAGCCCTGTGAGGCAACTTTGTTGTGATCTTAGGCTCTGTAAATAAAATGTAATAAAACTGAATTTAATCAGCTGCAATTTGCCTTTACCATGTTGGTTTTATGGAATCAAGGGGGTGGAGTTGGATACGCATGACAGATGAAACCAGAACATACTAAAGAACCCTGCCCACATCTACTAAAGGTGTCGTAAGAAACCCCATCACGTCATCTCAGCCCCCTAATAAATAGTAACACTCTACTGTTAACACAACTGTATAAATATACACACCAATAACAGCTACCTGAGCTAAATAGCAGGCTAGCTGACAGACTACAGAATTCAATATATATTAATGCTAACATCAGCTAATGCAGCTAAGTTACTCTGGATATTGTAATGAATCTCCAGGAAACCTCATGAGAGAATCCTTTAATGGTTTTGTTAGTGTAAATGCAACTACATCGGATCTGCCTGTCAGGGAGAAAAAATAAGCAAGAGTTCTGAATGTCTGACTCAATAGCAGGACTAAGGCTAGTAATCAACAAACAACAGGAAGAGGCCGATTATGCAGAACTTTTATTCTAATCCCTGTAGAGTTGTCATGGAAGGAAATGAACAGTAGAAACAGAAACTATTTCTTACACCAGGGTGTAAACCTGTTAGTTTCTGCTGTAAAGTTGGGCATTTTAACATGAGGTGTGTGTGTGTGTGTGTGTGTGTGTGTGTGTGTGTGGGAGGGGAGGTCTATGGGGATTGACTCGCTTTTGGAGGTTTCTTGTTGTTTAGGTCACACTTTACTAACAGAATACGCCGATGCGATTTTATATAAAGTAGGATTAATTTAATTTTCTATTTTTAATCATCAGATGTTGGTGAAAGAGTTAGAAATATCACCAGATGCAAAAACCCAGTAGCAGTGACAGACAGTAGCAGACAGAGTAATAAAAGAAGTCTCAAAAACACCACCTTTACAGATCTTCTGCTAAAACTCACCTGTGTGTCAGCGGTGAGCACTTTGATTCTCTGAGTGGAAATGAACAGATCCACCTCCGTCATCGGCTGAGACTCGCCCTCCGGAGCCTGAAGGAAACACTCGTAATTACTGTTCCCAAAATTAGCTCAGTGGTTCAATATGCGAGGCCTTTCATTTCTATTACAGTCCTGCTGCGGCCCCACCCCGCCGACCAGACGCCTGTTATTTTAATATTAAACCCCACCAAACCCTCTCGGCTGAATGCACCTTGATGCGTTCCACAGCCTCCTGGGCCTGGGTCATTCGGGCGTTTGTCGACGGGTTCTTGTCTGATTTGATCTGAGTCGAGCCCAGGTATTTGGCACCAAAAATCACACCGTCCAGCAGGTCTTCAGGATCACACGGACCAGGCACTGGAACGCAGTACAAAAACATTCAGTCTGTTTCTATGGCAACGTTTCATTTGCCACACCGATGGCTGAAAAACAAAACCTAGAAACTACAAAACACTTGCAGAATGCTACTTGGTAACAAAACCCATTTAATAATCCACTGTTTTTAGACTATATTACTTTTTACAAATAGGATTCTGCAAGAAAACAAGATATTTAACATTTTCTCAAAAAAAAAAGTACACTTTTCAGATGGGATGTTTTGTTCTTCGGCCATCATTAAATCAATCATTTCTCTTCAACTTCTGTAGATAAATACTTACCATCTTTATAAGCAGGACAATCATCGGTGCTCTAATGACAAAAAGAGACATAAGTGAATAACTGGACAGATTATTCATCATAAGTTTAGTCACACAAGACCAAACAAAGACACATTAACCATATAGTAAAAAGGTTAGCTGTTTTTTCTAGGTTTCATTTACTAGAACTTCCATTTCAGGGCTTGACCCATTATCAGCCTCACCAATCAGATGTGATATTCAGTGTTTTCAGTATTTTTCTGTTCAAAACATAGAATATTTTCACTCTGAGGCATCAGCCTCCATTTCTGTTCTATACTGATGATGATCAATCAGAATGATCAAACTTCATTACCAATTTAATTTTTACCAGCATTTTTCACCATATTTTATTAAGGTTTTTAACTGTGTCATTGAGTATATTGTGTTTTATCTTGTTATCGTTATTTTATTATGTGGTTGCTGTTTTTAATTTTGCTAATGTAAAAGCCTATTGAGCTGATTTTATACAAATAAATTAGAATCTTTTTTTTCCACCCATTTCTATAATTAAATCACCCTAAAACTAAAAACTGTAATTAAGGCGCTTCTATATCTGGATCTTTAAATTGCAGCCTTTTGCAGGTTTGCAACTGAAAAATCTGACATTGTGATCATGATAAGATTTGATTCATTGCATTTCCAGCTTAAAGGCAGGTTTATGATTGAAGATGCAGAGAATGAACTGGCCTCATTTATCTGCTGTACAGTGCCTTATGATCAGAACAAACATGGCTGACCTCTGTCACCGCAGAAGCCTCCTCCTCTTCCTCTTCCGGAGGCTCCTCCCCCAGCTTCATCCACACTGGCTCAGGATACTCGTCATCGGGCAGCGAGGTGAGGGAGTCATCTCTGTGCCGCTGCTGGTCAACGTTCCCATAATTCTCCCAGTACTTCTGCGTGTCCCCGTGGCTGTAGGACACAGACACCACGGCATCCACGTCCCCTCTGTTGGACCCATGGGGGGGACAGGGTGGAGTCCCAAGGTCCGTGCACTGCAGGAGTCCCAGCAGGTCCCTCTGGTGGTTTTCAGAGAACAGCAGGCCCGTGGTTTCGCTGTCGTCAGGGATTAGAGGGGGGGCGCACGCCTCCAGATCACACAGGGTGGAATACTGATGCTGGGTGAAGTGAGGTGGGGTCCCACGGCTTGGAGGAGGCTCCTCCCCCATCAGCTGAAGTCGGTTTAGGAGGCTGTGGATGCGGCTGTGGTCTTCATCATCTAACCTGGAAGCTCCTTCATGGTCCTGTGCAGCTTCGACCTCGACCTCGTCCTCAGCCTTCGCCTGCTCCGTCTCCTCACCTCCACCTCCCTCCTCCTCATCATCATCGTCCTGAATCGTGTCGTTTCCAACCTTCTCCTGCTGGTCTACATCGGGCTGAACCGCAGTCTGACTCGCATCCAGCGGTACTAACACTGGCTGATCTGGACTGGCCTTGTCCAGGCTGTGCTCAGACGGAGGGAAGCCGGGGTCGTCCAGGTCGTCCACTGAACCCACCTCGCTGGACGAGTCTGACCTCCAGTCCAAAGGAGGAGGCTCGATCGGGTTGTAGGAATCCACATCCTCCAACTCGGTGCCGGGCTGCCTGATGATGACATCAACCAGGACCGAGTCGGACCGCCGGGTCTCTGAGGGGGCGGGTCCTGGGTGGTCAGCAGAGCCAACGTCCGAGTCCATTTTGTAAGAAAATCTATAAGGAAGAAAACCAACGTTACTGATGACGACTGACTGCAACTTAAGGAAACATATGCAAATAAAAATGCAAAACACAGACTTCAATTTGACAACACGAGCTGCAAAAAATCACAACACAAGCAAATACAGAACCTATGTCGACAAAAACATGTTCTGAGCTGGACAATAGACGAAGCCCCATAAAACACAGGACTGTACTTGAATATTTGTCACTGGACTATTTAACAAACGAGTAACATAATAGAACCCATGTGTTTCATAGAATATGGGACCCTTTCATGTCATACATTGGTCTGAACATTTCGACCATTTTTGTGAGAGGGTTTATATAATGTATAAGTAACATACCTTAAGGACATTACTTTTTCTTACTTGTCATGTGTCATTATAGTCTCTGGGTTTGTTACCTGTGAGTATCTTTTTTTTTTTCCTAATTTGATCTGTTTCTTAAAATGAAAAAAAAGTTAATAAACATAAATTAAAAAAAAGGAAATGTGCAACAAGCAACAGAGACAACAACGTAAATTATTAAACATGAACGAGTACTAAGCTCATTTTCCAAGTAGCTGATTCCAATAACTTCCCACTGACTAAGGTGTGGAAATTAAACAAAAGAAAGGTAAAGAAAACCACAAGGACAGGAATAGAAAACAACAACGTTAAGCAGAGAATGAAAAGAAAATGAAAGAAGGACAATGAAAATGTTGGATAAAAGGTAAATTTATCATTCCTTACCACACATCTAGGCTACATTTTTGCTTTTAACCAGATACAGCATCCCCTATTAAACATATTTTCTTCACTATACATTTTTTTTTTTTATTAAATACTGCATGATGCCAGTGAACATTCATTTGCGAAAGGATTCATGTTTGTTCTTTACAGAGTCTGTAACTGAAAATACGTTGATGCTTTACTTCCAAGACGTTCATGTCATAAAGAAAACTGAGGATGAAAAACAGTGAGATGCACTGAGAACCGTCAAAGCCAGGAACCTCTGGGCTTTGGAGCAAAAAGACTGAAGTAAAATAGTATGAAGAAAAACAAAGAGCATGTGTAGGAGACGATGGTGGATGAAAGGGTTGTATTCAGGAGCGAATGGGCCTCACATCATGTATTAAACCACACAGACTTATCATTCATAGACTCCACTGACTTCAAGTACATTTCCCCCAGAAACAACAGCACTTATGAATACACAAAATACTTCCCTTTACAGCTCTCTCCTCTTGGTCCAACTAAAAAAACTGCATATAAATCTATATTTTAAAAGGGAAGTGGACTCTGTTTATATGTGTGTTTATGTGTGTGTGTGTCTCAGGTATCACATAAAACTTGCAAAGAGCTGACTGCTGTGGTTTGTCATACTTATGTATTTTTGGTCAAGGAACAGACTAGCAAAAACGGCAAGTTGATAGGACCAACATTTGGGAGATATTAGTAATTTTGGAATACAATAGCCTTACGATCACGTTGCCACCCCCAGAACACTTTGGCGGTGACTGCTGGACAAATGCGGTACAGCATGCGTGAATACACAACAAATATCCGTGCTGAGGGACCAGGACGCTGCCCCTCAGGGTCGGGATGTAGATTTTAAAAACACCCCCCCTTTTCACACACCACCCTCGGTATTGACAATGATGAAGTCCAGGAGGTCAGCTCTCCCCAGCTTAAAAACTACCACATCTAGAACCCGTCATTACCCACAGGTCAACGCGCTAGTCGAAGTGGTGAACAGTGAAGTTTTTGTGTAGAGTAGAGAAGTCACATCTGGAGGAATTAATCATGTATTTAACCCCCCATGGGTCTGAAAGCACACACTGGTTGAGGGTAGAGTCCATTTTACTTCAACCTTTCTGAAAACTTCCATTTTTCTTTGCATGTTACAGGTTATTGTTGCACCTTACTGTTTGATTATCCAGATTTTTTACCCAGGTCTGTTTTTATACTTCTAATTTATTAAGTATAGGGTGTCTGCTCTTGTGTTATATTCTTTATTTTTGTATTCTATTTTTGCTGCAGTTTCCCAGTTTGGAATCAATAAAGTACATCTACACAGTCCATGGAAGTGACTTGAAAGGAGACTTTGAGATTTTTGACTGATGATGACAGGAAATTAATAAGTTCTGCAGATCAAAACATGTCACTACACCATTTAGTGTGCCAAAAAAGGTGTATTACATCCTAAAGCATCGTATATTGTACACAGTATTACACAAAACTTGCATGTCCCGCTACATCTGATATCATTTTGCAGGCATTCTTTTCAGTCTATTCCTACCAACAAACCTCTGTGACAGATGATGATCAGGTCAGAGTTCAAGGTATAATGTTATCACGAACTAATGTGACATCATTGTGAGTATAACTGTATGTACGCTGACAGGGCAAAGTAAAAAGAAAAAAGCATGAGATCAGAAAACCTGTGTGCATTTGCTTGAGTTGTAAGTTGTCGATGTCTGGATGGCATTTTGTCTATTTGCATGTGTTTTTTTTCTTTTTTTTTTATCTGCAGAGCACGGAGGAGCTCCCTCAGCCTGCATGGTTAAACTAATTAGGCTTTAGAAAATCAGGAATTTACTTCACTCCAGATATGGAAGGTGGAAACACTCCTATTTCTACCCTTGACCATCAAGATAGGAAAAACAACCTCAAGCTCAAAGTACAAATAAGAGAACATGGACCTGTGTGATAATATGAAGGGCTTAATGCTGTTATTTGACCAAAAATGTGCACTATTTACCAATGTTACAACAATATACACATTTTTTAAATTTCAATTCCGGCAAATTAACAGCCTATTTTGGGTGTTTGGTTTTTATCTACATCTTAAATATTGCACCTCTTACTGTATCCTGCATCTTGTAATAGTTGAAAACCCTGACATGTATTTTTAATTAATTCACCATAAAACAACCTGCACTTTTTCATTTTTTTGGACTGTATCAGTTTCATTAAGCTTTCTTCATCAGTAAACGTGACTTAATAATGGGGATTTTCTTTTAGGGTTCTTTATAATTCACCAGGAAACCCAGTCTTACACATAATTATACTTTTGTTGGTTTATTTTCACAGATTAAAAACACACAAGAGTCGAGTTTGAATTCCGATGTAAAGTATTGATGTGTTTGGCTAAAGTTAGCTTCTCTTGTAGCTTGATGCTAGCTAGTTTAAGCTAATTATACAACTTTCAGAAACAGCGTGAGGAAATCGGTTCTAATAAACAAATCTAGTGTCAAAAGGCAGGTCTGTCGGGGTTTCGGGGCTCTCACCGGCTCTTCGGGCTCCGTATCCGTGTCTTTGTGCTCGGACTCGGACTCTTCTCGGCGCCGCTGATGATGACTCGAAGAGGTTTGGGGTTTCAGGCTTCTCCAGAACTTTGGTTTAGTTATATTCCTCATGCTAACAATAACATTAGGGCTAAGAGTAACTATCTCACACAGTCGTGGTTCCACTACAGCGGCCGTTTCGAGCCCCGTTTCGCTGTCATTGTTACAACCGTTGACGACACATTTTATTTATTCGCCGACCGTGTATTACCTGCTGCGTTCACGTACCCCTGTAACTTTCTGTTTCCTGCCTTTATCCGTTAATTATCTCTGCTGCTGTAGACCCACTTTACTGGCATTGTTTTAGAAACTTGTCAGCTGTAAACATATATTTTATTTAACAGAAAACTCAACGTCCATTGCCAGTTAAAATGTTGTCGGTGCTCCTAATGAAAGCTGAAAATTAACAGCTCCCTTCTGTGTTCTGAATTAAATTTTAAGACACAGGTGATTCGCCCAGAGTCTCCTTTAACAAAATAACAACCGCTGTTTCACGTCTTCGTAAAGTTGACTATTTTTTACTCTCTAAAGGCCTAAATTCCCACACAACTGTAAAAACGTGAACGCATTAAACGCTTCAATAGCTAAACTGAACACGTCATCCAGACCCGATGAGTCGAGAGTCAATAAAACGATCAAAAAAAAGGGGGGCAATTATTGAAAAGTTTATTAAAAATGACATTATGCAAAAATAAATCACATTCATTTTGATAAAACATTTCAAGACACTTAAAAATCTTTCATTGCCATCTTCAGCTCTAGTAGTTTCAGGTGATTTTTCTATGAAATCATATATTTCTTCAACCTTTATCACAGTTTGATAGTGTTATTATAAATAAACCTACTGTACATATCACATATTTTATGAAGTAAAGTAGGACAGGGCGATAAAATGACAATCGTGGTCATCAAATTACACACTTTTTTGTGTGTGTTTTGTTGTTTTACTTCCTTTACCTCACAAGTATTTTTAACCCTCCACTGAACATTTTATCATTATTCTTTTGGATGTTTGACGTCTTGAACTGTGAAAAATTCTGCTGTTTGTCATGTTCTGATCATAAGGAAAAGCTTTACATCACAAATAACTTTACATTATTTTTATTTTGTTGCCTCTTTTACACCGTTTCAGCTCTTATTTTATGCCGTTTGTGTCATTTTAATCAGTGTACATCCTATGACTTCTTATATTACATCATTTATGTCATTAATTTCTTACTTTTTCCATCATTTTCATCATTCTTGTCTTGCGCTTTTGTGTGTGCAGCCTTTAAACTTGTAAAAAAAAAAAAAAAGACATTTATTATCACTATTAGCATCCTCAACTGCTATCAAAAGCATAAATGTGATAATATTTTTATCACCCAGCTCTTTTATAAATACAGTTGGTCTTTTCATTAAGATGTGACAGAAAAGACTATACATGGAAATCAAACAGTCTATGAAAATTACATTACAGGTATTAATTAATACTTCTAATCAGTGGTCGATTTCAGCTGAGGTGTGTGGAGTGTGAACATATTCATCTCTGTGTCAGTGTTTTGGCCTCGTGTAGAACTTTCATCGTCTTCTGTCAGGTCACATCTTTAATAGCTGTAGTCCTGCCGATATTAATAATAACACTGAAACTATATTTTCTGAGTCTTTTTCCTACCCTGAAAGTCTCACAGCTCTACTGATTATGGACTGAAATGCTCAAATCAGGTAAAAAAAAAAAAAAAAATCAGATAAACCTGGATTCATAAGGAGTTCTGTGACTAAGCAGACTCCGCCTGCATCTGCATCAGACCAATCAGAGACGAGACGGTTCCCATCAGCCCCACCAGCCACTTGGGGAAGCGCCCCCCCCACAGGAAGCCAGGAGGCATCCAGTGGATGGCGTTACTGAGGTCGGCAGCGCTGCTTACGATGGACAGCAGCTCCCATCGCATCTGACTGCGCAGCCGAGAGCGACTGCAGAGGAAAAGAGTCTGCAGTCAGGAAAGCATGACACGCAGACGTTTTGTACGTGACATAAAACTGCAGATGTTTTACCCGCCGCCGTCGCCACACGTCTTCAGTTTCTTCTTCAGCAGCAGCAGAACTCGAACAGACCTGAAGAGGAAATAATTCACAGGAGGCGTCAGGGTTCATCTCCATTTATGTCACAAAGTATACGCCAGTGTTTACTTTGAGCACCTTTTAAATTATTGAGGGTATTTTATTAGATTTAGATTAAATTAGATTAGATTAGATAGAACTTTGCTGAACCCTTGGGCAGAACCCTCAGGGAACTGAAGTTCCAGTAGCAACACAAACACTGAATATGCACTATAAGAAATATTATAAGAAAAGAGTAATGCAATAACTATTGAAAAAAACGGTAATAAAAACAGTCAGCTGCACAGTAATAGTAATAATAACAGCAATATAATAATAGTAAATTATTATTATGTTATAAAATTAGACTATGGACAATGTGTGTGTGTGTGTGTTCTTAGTTTAATGGTTTTAGAAATGAGTTTTACTGTGTGTTTTATGCACATGTCTAGTGTGAATGAATGGTTGTGATTCTATTTTCTGTAACTCCTGCTGCTGCTGTCTTGGCCAGGACACTCTTGAAAAAGAGATTTTTAATCTCAGTGAGTTTTTTTCCTGGTTAAAAAAAGGTAAAATAAATAAATTAGAGACTAAAGAGAATGTGACTAAACAGCCTGTGACCAAAAGCACCTGCTGGTCTAGACTGTTTTAAACCCGACTCGGAGTGTTACCTGAGGATTCCCAGCAGCAGTGACGTTCCCCACAGGACGTCGCTGAACAACCACCATTTGTCAGATTTCACCTGGATGAGTTCGGCGTCGGCGGCCCAGGCCACGTGTTCACAGGGATAGTACAGCTGATCCGCCACGTTGGTCAGAACCGAAATCCAGCGAACACACCAGTCCTCCTCCTGAGGTTAACGCACGACAAACTCAGCATCAATCTACACCGCGTTTTACAGGAGACGACACGGTTTATTCATGTGAACCAGTGGATTTTCACAGTGAAATGAGACAATCTGTCATTATTTAAGAAAGAAGAGCAGCATCTGTGAGACCCGGTGACCAGAACTGAATCCACATGTCAGACCCAAACACGTACTGCTGTAAAACATGAACTCTATTATTTATAGGGAGTTAGAAACTATAAACTCCAAATTCAGAAACTGAATACGACTGCAGATGAACCTAGTGTTGTTAGGAAAATCCAAAAGTATTGTTTTTATTTGTGTGACTGTCACTTTTTTTTTTCCTTGATTCCAATAAAAAGAATGTTGAAAAAAATGTATTTTAAAAAAAAACAATAATTTGCTGTTCGAATTGTGTTTGTGTGTTTTAATATGTGTATTTGGTATATATATATACATTTATAAATGTATATATTTATTGTAGTATTGATTATTTCTTTCCTACTACTTTTATTCTACTTCAACGGACCAACTGTAACACACAATCATTTCCCCTGGGATTAATAAAGTATTCTGATTCTGATAATACGTCAGTGCTATAAAATAATCAGCCCTATTCATGTTTCAGCTTTTCAAGAAGATGATGGGATGAAGATGACCAGAGCGGACCCAAACCCAGAACCCCTGATGCGGACCTGACCTGGGGTCCGAGGCCGTATCCGTGGGAATACGTCACCATGGAGAGGTCGTCGAACAGCCTCAGCACCGTCCTGCAGTGACTGAGCTGAGCCGAGAACAGCAGCAGACTGTTACCGAGGCGACGAGACGACGCCTCCGACTCCGGCCTCTGAGACAGGACGCCACCGACGAGCTGCGATCCGTAACACAGAGTCCGGATCTGGGACGACAGACGGACAAACACCGGGTCAGAGTAGGAAACAGATGATGACGGGTCTGAGCCGGAGATCCTGAGGGCTTTGTTGATTTTTGTTAAGTTTGTTGATTGTTTTTTTTCATTTTTGTTACGTTCACTAATTCTTTTCTTTATTGTTTGTTCATTGGTGTTCAATTACTTTATCATTTTCTTAATTTTTGGTCTGATTTTTGGCCTGATTATTTACATGTAGTTTTTGTCCATTTTATTTATTTTTCCCTTTTTTTTTTTTTTTTAATATTAGCCACTTTCTTGACAGTTTATATTGATTATTTCCTTAATTTCATGTTCAGTTTGGCTCGTGCTCTTAATTTTAGAGTTAATTTCTCTTAATTTTATTGATTTTTTCATCCTGTCTTCCTCTTCTGTGTTTATTTATGTGATAATTTGCAGCATCTTTATTTACTTTGCTGATTTTTTTTCTGGTCATCCATTGTTATTCATTTACTGATTGTTTTCTTAATTTTAAATGGCGTATATGTAGTTTTTGTTCATTTTATTTAACTTTCGTTTGTTCTTTGTCTTCTGTTCATTATTGTACATTTTCAGTTCGTCTTGATTTTTTTTAGTATTCACATCAGCTACTGACCTTTCACTAAATGTTGTTATTTTACACCAAGAATTTTATAATCCGTTCATCTCTAGATTCTGATAATAAATGGCAAACTGATATTATAGCACGAATTGGTAGAAACACATCAGGTCTATTTCATTTACAGTTAGTGTTTTGTCCAATTTTACCTGAAAGCATCATTCTCACTAAAACCTATGATTTTTTTGTACAGTATTAATGTACAATATGATAATAATAAATCAAACAAACAACATCTCACCACTATTTTTAATATTATAATCTAATTTTTATGACTGCAGGATATTTAGAAACAAAAAATAATGTAATGTTTTATCTCACAAAAATCATTTGTAGCAAAAAATTCAATGACACATTCAGTGACTGGTTACTATGGAAGAGGATTAGGGCCACTGGGGAAAAAAATTAATTAAGGTCATATATGTATGTATGTATTTATTTTATTATTATGAGAAAAAGTCAGAATTCAGAGAAAAAAGTCAGAATTCTGAGATTACAATCAGAATCCTATGACAAAAAGTCAGAATTCTAAGAAAAAAAGTCAAAATTCTGAGAGAAAAAAAGTCAGAATTCTGATTTATTATTCTCAGAATAATAATAAAAAATATATATTGAACCTTTTTTTTTTTTTTTTCCAGTGGCCCTAATCCTCTTCTGTAGATTACACATACAGTCCTGTGTAAAACTTTTATTCCACCTTTATTTTTGTTGTCTTTGCGGGGTTGAAATGATCATAAATATTTAATTCTCATTCTCTTTTTCTTCTAATACAGGAACTATGTACACGGGCTCAAAATACACACGATGAACTGAACTAAATGTATTATAAAGGTTAAAGTCTTTATTTAGTTTGACCTCTGACCCCATGACAAGAGGCAGCACAAACAATTACAAACATCTGATGTGTGCTGAATGAAACCTGGTACAAAACACCAGCAAATTAATGCCATAAACTTAATATTATCTGAACAAGAAGGGTTAAAGACACGTTAAATACAAAGGGCGGTCACACTAAATACAAACACTGGTTTATAGAAGCTGTTTTGAACCTGATACTTGAGTTTTTCCTGCTCTTCATCCTTCACACGTGTCGGATTGGATCTAAACACAGACTAATGCACATGTTTATTTCCAGTGTTTGTGCAGATTCTCACCACTTTATCCCTTCCTCTGTAGGACTCCAGCATCCGGACCACAGACTCCACAGACTCCTGCATGTCTGTTTATCTGTCCGTTCTCCACACAATCTCACAAAACCACCGGATAAATAAACACCGATCCGTGGAGCTGCATCATGACAAAACACACAAACAGAAAAACTACACACAACCGAAGGTGGACTTTAAACAGGAAGTGAACCCGGACAGGCATTACTAGACGATCACAGCTGGAACAAACAGATCAGAGACCACTTCCTCTTTCGCCTCGTGATCAGGCTGCTCTCTTCTGATTGGTTAATGTTATTACCATGGGAACGTGTGCATCAACAACCGCTGAAATAAAGATAATAAAATAAGTTATTGCATGGATTTTTTAAAATTTATTTATTTATTTATTTTTAATTATCGATTTTAAAAAGATAAGTTGAGCAGAGATTAAGTTACTTGTGTTTGATTATATGGGTTACTTGAATATTCACAGTAAGATAAAAATAAATAAATAAATAAAAATCGTACGTTACACAGAGTTTTAAAAAAACACAAAAATTACTGTGAAACTAAGACTAAAATAACCAAAGATTTATTTATTATTGTATAACGTATTGTGTTACATGCAGCTCTTCTGCTGTCGTAACTAAGACATATCTATCTATCTATCTATCTATCTATCTATCTATCTATCTATCTATCTATCTATCTATCTATCTATCTATCT
>JAPQRP010000020.1:10041206-10054199 GCA_037367295.1 Apogon hyalosoma
TCCATCCATCCATCCATCCATCCATCCATCCATCCATCCATCCATCCATCCATCCATCCATCCATCCATCCATCTACGTTTTTTGTTTATTATTGTATATTTATCATAATCATTTGTTAATTTCTGTTTTTGATTATTTTCTAAATTTCATATTCAATATGGTTCTTGTTCTTTTGTTAATTTTTTTGGTCAGTTTTCTTTGTTATTTTCTTCATGTTAAACTCTGTTTTCTGCATTTTCTTATTTATCGTCTTCTTTTTTTTGTTTATTTCATTCACTTTTTTCGTCATTACTCTTCACACATATCTTACAACCCAGCCCATAAAGCAAACACCTCGTCCTTAAATGCGTCATAAATACAACTTTGAACATCACTGTGGAAAGAAGAAGGAGATCAAAACTGTAAAAAGAAGGTCAGACAAATGTAGTAAAAAGCACATTTCAGCTGTTTCAATAAAACTAAGACACATGAACCAGAAAAAAAAAAATTTTATTTAGTTAAATTATCTTAGAGGCCAAAAAAAAAAAACAAAAAAAAAAAAAACCCACAAAGCAAACAGTGATAGTGTATTAAACTTTTATACAAATCAGATTGAGAAACGGTGAATTCTGTCATTTTCAGAACAGGTTTGTGTCATATTTATCACTCAGTTTGATATTCTTCAGTTAATATTGTTAGTTTGATTTCTCCAACAGCTAAACCTGACTGTTTTCTATACTGCACTGTACACATATGTATGGAAACATTCTACAAAAATAATCCTGACGCTTTTTTGCTTTTTTTCTCAGACATGCGTTAATGTAAATCTGTAAACATGTAAATCCTTTACACCTGAATACAATGATGTCAATTCAGTAAAGTTTTCCACAACATGTGAATCTATAATCTTTGTTTTTCATGTTTTGTTGAATATACAGCTTCATAGTTGTGAGTTTGATTTGTTTCTTTCTCGTGTTTAGTTTGTTAATAATCAACGTGTGGAGCGTCGTTGTCGTACACATCTGAAAGAAAGAAAAGCAGATTTATTAAAAACAAAAATGGCTCTGTGTTTAAAATGTAATAAAATGATGAGGATGGCAGAAGAAATAACTCACCTCCTACATAGTCGACATCATCATAAATGTCTCCTTCCCTAAAAAGAGGAAGATGGACGAATTTATCCAACAGGAAGTAGTGGAATTACAGTTAAACATGCATAAAAAATGTAATTATGAGTTTGTATATGCATTAAAATATATTAAAGCACACCTGTCAAAAACACAGCATCACACGTAGTAAAATTACTCAATTATTTTCTAGTTTATTGTCTATATTGTTCATATCCTGATTATTTTCTTCATTTCAATGGGATTATATGTAGTTTTTGCTAATAGTTATTTTTCCTTCATTTTTTGTTTATTATTGTACATTTTGTAAATTTATTTCATGTTCATTTTGGTTCACATTCTTGATTTTCTTGTTCATTTTCTCTATTATTTTCTACATTTTACATTCCACTTTGTTAATTTTCTTGATTATTTTCTTTATTTTGGTTCATGTTGAGTTTTTTGGGGTTCATTTTTGTTTATCTTTGTTATTATTTTGTTTCATTTAACAATCCATTTATGCATTTTATTGATTACTTTTTTATTTCGTTGACTGTTCTCTTAATTTTTTTTTTCATTACATATTTAGTTTTCATTACTGTTTTTCATATTTTGTGAAATATTCAGCTTCTTCGTTGTAAGTTTGGTTTAATATTTTGCTTTCATGTTTAGTTTGGGAATAATCAGTGTACGGACAGTTGCTGTCATACATGTCTGAAAGAAAGAAAAACACAATTTCTATGTTTTTCTATGGGTTTGTATTTATCTTGCAGTTGTTAAACTAAATCTAGAGACTAAATTAAAGAAACAAAAACATGGTCAGATTAGATTTTAAAAGGATGAACTCACATTGGAAGAAGAAGAGATCTGTTCACGTAGCCATCTGTGAAAAAAAAGAGGTGAAATAAACATTTAAATAAAACAAAGTTAGTGAAATTCATTCACTTCCATCATTATTGAGCTTTTTAAAGGTTAAATGTGACACATCGGTGACATCTAGTGGTGAAGCTACAGATTGCAGCCTGATGAATATGCTTCTAACTGAATTTTTGGCAAAAAATCCAGTTGACTTGAGGAGGAAGAAGAAGAAGAAGAAGAAGAAGAAGAAGAAGAAGAAGAAGAAGAAGTCTGATCTGAGAAACGGCAGAAACCTGATGATTTCTGTAGATCCTAAAGTTTCATCCTGAGGTGACGAAATACCCTGAGGTTATTTTACATAAATAAAATGGTGATTATGAGCATCATATTCCTTTTCTGCAGTTACATCCTCTTTAATCTTAAAAAACAGACCTTTTAAAATGGAAAATCAACGAAAGGTTCTGATATTAATGAGCAAAACATTCAAACGTAAACATTTCTTTGCATACGTTTACATGCACAGCCTACTATCATTCCAGACGTTTAACGCAGCGTATTCTATTTTCCTGAGAACTCCACTGTGCGGGGTGAGCCGACATCATATGGGTGTATGTCTCATTTGCAGGTTTTATTGCAGGTCGTGACACAGGTTCTGTCAAAGATCTTCTATGGAACAGACGGAAACGGACGAACCCAAAGAAAAGTCCAGATATTTGGTCCAAAGCAGAAACAAAGCGACTGTTGAAACGTTACGACGGAAGATTTCAACGGGTCTTTGTATCTGAAGAAGTATCTAAAAACTGAGATAAAGATGAACCCTGTGGAACGTTTGCACTGGTGGAAAACTGTGGTGAAACCCTGTTTGTAGTGAGGTTTAAATGACTGAATATGAACTTTTATAAACAATCTAAAAAGCATGTAAGAAATAGAAGTAATGCCACAAATACTACAAATTGTACTAATGTTATTTCACTATTCCACTAGATGTCATTCTTTAACATGATATAATGAAATCTGAGTCTTTTGGTGAACTCATTTTCTTCCAGGGGCCACATTCAGCTCAGTTTAATCCGAAGTGGGTCGGAACAGTAAAATAATAGCATGATAGTCAATAAATAATGACAGCTCCAAAAAAATAACAATAAATTATGCCAATATTTACTTTTACAAACTATCCAAACAAAAAGGATGTGGATAACCTGAAAAAAACTGAAATTTGTTAAGAAAAATAAGTACGATTTTATCAATATTATGCCTCGATTTATCATTTATACACGTGCATTACAGATCTGACCTACAAAAGGCACAAAACATTTAGTAACAGGCAAAATATTGTTAAAATTGCCTTTAATTTTCTTTAGACATTTCAGGTAATTCATATTTGTTCAGGTTATTCACAGTTTATTGTTAGAGGATAGTTTGTTAATGCAAATATTTTCATAATTCAATGTTTTTTGTTTTTTTTTTACGTGAGATTTCACCCATTATAAGTAAATGGGAGGAGAAAAAAAAGATTTTAAAAATTCATTGAAAATGTAATGACATCTATTCTGGGTCACTGACAATCTATAAACCCAGTTTGGTGTGAATTCAACCAATAGTTTTGCTGCTACAGACATTTGAAATTTCACCCATTATAAGTAAATGGGAAAAAAAAAAAGATTTTAAATATTTATTAAAAATTTGAACTTTGACCTACAGTTCCCAAAGTGTAATCACATCTATTGTGGGTCACTGGTGATATATAAACCAAATCTGGTATGAATCCAACCAATAGTTTTGCTGCTAGTGTTAAAAACACTCTGTTTATTTAATCCAGGTTACAGACCCACCTGTTCTCAGCTGCATTTGAATAGTTTTCATTCATCGGTTCAGATCTGCACTTTCTTTTAAGATTAAAGTTTTTATCTGCTTTATCTATTTATGGTTTTGGGTTTTTTTCTTCTCTTTCATGCTTTTACTTTTTATTGCTGCTGTAATGCTTTCAATGTTTCATGTAAAGCACTGTGAATTGTCTTGTACATGAAATGTGCCATAGAAATAAACCTGCCTTGCCTAAAAAACAAACAAACAAACAAACCGAACCAAAAACAATACCCCTTGCCTCCCTTTCAGGAGGCGGGGTAAAAATTGGTTTTGACATTATTTATAGGCATGATGTCATATTATTTTTTTAACATTAAACCAAGAAAAAACTTTGGAGCCATTATTTGTCGGTTATGACGCTATTATTTTCGAGTTCGATGCCCTATCTCCAGTGTAATTTTTGCGCTTTCAAATTCATCCCACGGACCGGATTGGAACCTTTGGCGGGCCGGTTTTGTTCCCCGTGCCTCATGTTTGACACCTGTGGGTTAAGGTATTAAGGTTATAAATGACTGTTTCCGTTAAATGTAAGGCTTCGTACATCGGTCAAACTGTGTTTCCACGGTTAAAATAGATTCACATGGATATTTGAACAAACTTCTCATGCACTTCGTGTGTTTCATACGTAGACGTACATTTTCCGAAGCGGTTGCGACACAGAGCTTTCTTGCTGTTGGTGATCTGGATGACGTCCAGGATTTCTCCCTGAACCACGGGTAAATCCTTCCCCCCTGGTTTCTTTATGAGGCTGTTCGGATCCACCATCACGGTGTGGAGAACCTTCAGCGGTCCGTCGAACTGGAAAACACACGGAAAGGCGTGAATTAGGCTTTGGCCTGTATCTGTAATTAAGGACAACGATGATGACAACAACAACGTCAGCGTCAAAGACAACAACATCAGTGCTGCCACCAGTAACGTCAATCACCATGGCATCGACAACAATGGCAACATCAATGACGATAACAATGGTGATGACAACGGCATTGACAAAGGCAATAACAACAATGGCAACATTGATGACAACAACAACAACAACAATGATGACGACAACATAAACAACAACGTCAAAGTTGCTGTCAATGTCAACAATGATGACAATGGCATCAACGGATACAACAACAGCAACAAAACTAGTGATGCCACTGGTGCAAACAACAACAACAACAACAACCATGAAAACCATAATGACAACAACAATAATGACAAGAATAATGACATCACATGACAAAAGAAAAGCAATAGAACAAAATATTTGTCTCAAACCACAAATAATTCAAAATAATAGCGATGAAAACCGCGACCTTTTCACTCAAACCTCCACAGCACATTTTCAGAAACTGAATTAAAACCCGTTGTCTTCATCAAATAAATGAAAACTCTGCTAAACAACAGCCAGGACGTAAAATTATTACCTTAAATTTTTTTCTGAGCTCCTTTTCAACTTTGGGATCTATGCTGGAATAAAAAGAAGATTGTTTTTAATTTTCAGAATTAAAATAATCCACAGACTGATGGTGAAAGTACTGAACTACACTTAAATACTTGGACCAAATGGATAAATACCTGATTTCAATGGGTGGAGGAGGGAAATCCTCCAGTGGTTGAACATCATCATAATCATCTGTAGAGAAAGTAAATAAAATAAAAGTATGACGCTTAGCATTTTTGGAAATAAATACATGGATTTGGATGAAATAAAATGGTCTCATCAGTTTTAAAAACGGTTCAATAACGTGGGATCAAAACATTAAACAAATAACTAACACAAAATATTTAAGATAAAAGAAATGGGCAGTAATTTTATTTGATCATATAATCGTATATTATGTTTCAAACGCTGAACTTTAACAAATAGTACAAAGTGTTAGTTTAAAGCCGTTTATTCTGAACAAAAATGTGATAAAAACAGACGTCTTTAGTCTTTCAGGGATGCACCTCTGATGGCTGAAGATGAACGTTCATCTCATTACAACATCTTGAACACTGAACATCTTCACACTCCTTTTCAGAAGTAAATAAACATTTAACCCTTAAAGACCCAGTCCTACTTTTGTAGCAACTCCAGGATGATTTGTTTTTCTCTATTTCACCTCAAGTGATTGATCAGCCTTTATTATATATTGTATATTATAGCGTTATTGTATCTGAAGAAAAGAAACTGAGGAATAAATCTGCATGTTCATTTCAACGCTGCAAAAACAACAAATGTAAAGGCCACCTAAAACGTTTGCACAGTACCATGTGTTCTTAGTTTGGTGTTTTATGTATGGTTTTAATGTGGATGTATGGAGGGAATTTGTCCTTTCTGTAACTGCTGCTACTGTCTTGGCCAGGACACTCTTGCAAAAGACTTATTTTTTTTCCCCTGCTTAAATAAAGGTTAATAAAAAACAAACAAAAAAAACAAAAAGCCCTGAACTGAACTGACAGTTGTTTTTGTTATACTTACCGTCATCTGGAACCAAACTGAAGGGAAAAAGAAACAGAAATGACGTCAGTGGGAAAAAGCATGAGTGAAACTGAAAAAGCTGCAGAATATTGCAGAAAAATTGCAGAATATTTCATCTCTGATGTTTGAAAAACATGTCCAGAGCAGATAAACGCTCCAGATTTGTGTTGTGTCTGAAGGTCTAGTATGTACACGTACTGTATGAACTGATGTATTTTGTGTCTGTGTTTGTTCTGCAGGTCCACATGGCTTCCTGTACCTGTTTCTGCTGTTTGACTCCAGATTGAACAGCTGAGGAGGATCTGGCGGCGGCGGAGGCAGCGGAGAAGTGTCTGTTTTTCTGGACTGAAGCACTTTACGTTTCACAGCCTCGTAGTCGATGTCGACGCAGGTGTTACTGATGTAACCGTCTGGAAGTCAGAACACAACAGAGACGGCATGATCAACAATCAGCTCTTCATTAAAGTTCATGAAATAATGATCCCGTTCCATGTTCTAGTGTCTGACGGCCTTTCAGGGATCCAAGACAGTAGCAGTGCTGTTGTTAACGGGGCCGGAGTACAGTTTATAAAGAGTATACGATGAGTGAATCCACTGTTTTGAATAAAAGAAAGAGTTTAAGTGTTCAGCAGAATAGAGTTAAAGTTCTGCCACTGGTCTACAAGTCACTGAACGGTTCAGGTCCAGAATACATGAAGGAGATTTTAATAGAACATAAACCCAGTAGGGCTCTGAGGTCAGCTGACCCAGGTACCATAGTCCAGTCCAGAGTTCAAACTAAAGCTGGTTCTGCTGCACAACTGCAACCAGCCACCAACTGACCTGAAATCAGCCCCAAATGTCAACACGTTTGAGTCCAGGTTCAAAACCGTCCTCTTTTCATGTGCTTATGCCTAAACTCTTTTCAGTCTTGTCTTCTAAATGCACTTTTTTGATTTTAATGTCTTGCTTTTGCTCTATTTTAATTTTAATGTATGATTTTAACGTCTTTTTCCCTTTTTTGATTTTACTGTGATTTCAATGTCTTGCTTTTTTTCTTCTTCTGTGACTTTTTTGACACCTTTGTAAAGCACTTTGGGTTACCCTGTGCATGAATAGTGCCATACAAATAAACTTGCCTTGTTGACCATAACAAACATTCACTACATGGACAAAAGTATGTGGACACGTTGAATTCAGGTGTTTCTTTTCTAACAGGGGTCTGGGATCCAAAACAACAATAACAAATGTCATATTATAGTTTTATATTGTGATAAATATCATTGCATTGGTTAGTTTGGTTTAAATTGTTAACTTTGCTTCCAAAATCCCTCAGAGATGATTTTTACTGAATTTCTCTCAACATTGACTTTTTAAATTTATTTATGTATTTTATCCATGACTATGATTTTAAATGTTCTACCTCTAAACTTCTAAAAATATTTTCCATGCTCTGACTGTAAATAATAATTTTCTACCATAGCTAACCATCTCCCATTAAACTTTGAGGAAATATTGATGTTTTTAATTTCAAATCAGTCTGAACAGGACACCTAACGGCTGTAGACATGATGTGTCCCAGTATTTTTGTCCACATAGTGTATAAACATCAACATTTCCTTGAAGTTTAATTGGAGCTTTCAGTTATTGTCTTGAAGAACTCAGCTTCGTCATTGTTAATCTAAAACTTTTTAACACATAAAATAATTTCATTTTCAAAAATATAAATTCAGTGATAAAGCATAGAACCAGAGCAGGGAAAACACAATTTATGCAAATCAGTTTATCACAGAAAGCTGAATATCATCTGCGTAACATGATATTTTTACTCCATTTTTTTCTCTCCATACTAACGTTACTGCAGTTTCTTAGCTGACACTCCACTTTCAGGAGCAAAACCTTGATGTTAAGGTGTTTAAGCTTCAAATTATCAGTGTTTTTTCTTTCATTTGTGTTGATTTAAGGAGCTGATGCGTGCACTTATGTAACTTAGATGAGGTCGACGTTGACGTAGTTTACAGAGATTTGATGTAAAACTCACAGTTTCCGCTCAGAGACCGACCCAACCACTTTCCTTCAGGGTTATTCTTCACTCGGATGATCTCCACACTGTCGCCTTGTCGCACATTGAGGTCCAGTTTTCCTCCTCCATACCAGTCGTGTCGCACTTTGGCGGTATGAAGAACCTCCTCCTCGCCATACAACTACACCAAGACAAAAGAACTTACACCAGTTAATGAGAGTTTAACAATAAAATGCATGAAGTGATGATTGCTATTCCGGCGTATTAGGGCCACATAAGAAAATAAAAAAAGTGTCACTATGAAAATAAAGTCATAAAATATCAAGACAAAACCCATAGTTTCATGAGAATAAAGTCGAAAACAAAATAGACAAAGTTTTATGAGAAGAAAGTTGTAATATTTAGAGAATAAAGCCATAATATTATGAGAATTAAGTCGTAGTTTAAAAAAAAAACCTCACAATTTAACAAAAACAATGTGCTTTTATGAGATTAAAATCATATTTTTTTGAGAATAAAGTCATAACATTATGAAAATAACATTGCAATTTAAAACAAGTCATCGCATAATGGAAAACTTCATTTGGGGTTTATTCAAACACTGAGCCTATTAGCCCCGCCCACCATCAACACATTAGCATTAGTCGTCAGGTCCAACAGAAGTGAAAGTTCCTGCTTCACTTGTTACATTCAGTGAAAATGGAAACTGTCGTCAACAAGGCTTAAAGCTTATCATTTCTAAATTATAACTTTTTACAGCACTATTGTGAATTTATTTTCAAAATATAACAACTTTAATCTCAGAAAAGTACAACATTATTTTTGCTAAATTCTGAGGTTTTTTTTTAACTAGGACTTTATTCTCATAATAATGTGGCTTTATTCTTGTAAAGTTATGACTTTTTGTATTTGACTTTATTCTTATAAAATTACAGGTTTTATCTCGATATTTTCCGACTGTATTCTCATAGTGACAAGCGTTTTTGTTTTCTTATGTGGTCCTAAGACGCCGTCGGAGATTACTGCGTGAAGTAACGTTGAAGTAAATTTGTTGTGATCTGTTAGATGATTTTGTTTCTTTTTTACCTTAAAGTTCTTCCTTAGTTCATTTTCTCTTTTTTGACGCTGCATGTGGTCTTTTTTCTCTTGCTCTCGTTGCCTTTTGGTATCTTTTTTGTTTTGCTCAACACTGACTGGATTCACCTCAATCTGATCTCTAAAACAGAAATGGCACAATCACAATAAAAAGTGACTTTACAGAAAAAAATCCTTGTTGGTTAAAAAGTGAAAGAACAAAACTTTTCCGGGAACAAGTGGCATCTTTTTAATTGCGACAAGTGACGCAAAGTTTGCTTTTGCAAGTTTTGCTCTTGCAGGTTTTTCTCATCTTTGCTCTTTTCTCTGCAAAGAACACACTCTATATCACCTCCCAGACTTTTGACAGTGACTGGATCCCTTCAATCAATAACACATTTACTCAGTTAATAAAATGCATCAGTGTTACATTCACTCAGATGCTTTGTGATTGAGATCTGAATAACTTTTTTCTCTCTTTTTTTACAGTATTGTGCCTTGCAGACTTTGCAGTGAGCGTCAGTCTTTTATCATTTCATTTTTCTTCCCATCCACCCATATTTTACAACACCAGCTCCACCCTGCATTTTCTCACACTGTCCCACTTTTAGCACGAAATACTCACACATCACAATCACACATTATAGCCATAAATAAAGTTATTGCCCTGTTTTTTACACACTACAACACTGCAGACTGTCAAAATGTATGCTGTTTAAGTCACTATATTGAAAACAAAATGAAGCCTGTGATTAATATGGATATTCAAGGTTAATAATATAACTGTAGCAGCAACAGAAATAAATTCAAAAGAGTTGTGGTTTATTCTCTCACAGCAGCAGCAACATACTGTACTATTGAACTGTACAGCTGGTATTTAATGAAGACACAAACATTAGATCGAATAAAAAAGGTTTTCACTCACTCATCAATAAACTCGTACACGTCGTCATCGTCCTACAAGAGAAAAATATTATTTTAAAAAGGTTAATATTAAAGGTTAAAGCTCAGATTAAATGCTAATTCCACAGACTGGGCAAATGATTGGATATGTGACAGCGATGAAGTTAAACAAAATTGCAAAGTAAATGTGTTAATTTCACTATCACAATAAAATTAAGTTAATATTCCAGTAAAAAACAGAACTTTATTCAGACTAAAGTGCAGTATGTCCTTACAACACCTGCCTTGAATTCGTAAAACACTTGATATTTTCATTTTAGAGGAAGTAAAGTTTTATTTCAGTTTTCAGTTCTTACCCCGTCGACACACTGTGAACTGTTTTCGCTCCAGGACTCTGTGAAACCACACAACAAGCCAGTAAAAAGACACTGTTTTTCTTATACAGCTTTTCAGAATAAAAACTTCAATTCTGAAGCATTGGGTGATAAAAGTGTCTGTTGGATAAATTATGTTTTGGAAGCAAATTCTATGTAACTTTACCGTTCTTTTCAAAGCTTGCAATGTCGTCATAAGGCTCCTGGTCATCATCAAAGTCCCTGCAATTTATTAAAAACAACAAAAAACAAAAAAACATGTTTTCTTAATATTATTCAGCAAAAACACTTTTTTTTTCTTTTTACATGTGTATCTGTGCCTAACTAAGAAAGAAAGAAAGAAAGAAAGTGACCTGACATGCACACTGTAAAACTTATAAAGACTAATAATATAAGCAGAGAAAATGATTGATAGGATGAACTAAAAGGAAGAAAATCATCAATAAAGCAAACAAATATGAACAAAACATCAGTAAAATGATCAAAAATGTACGTAAACATGAATAAATGAACAAAATACGAACAAAGTAGGACCAAAATGATTGACTAAAAGAACACAATGAACAAAATCATCCAAAAGATGTCAAAATTAATAAAAATGAACCAAACGTCCGTAAAATTTTCAAAGATGAACTAAACATGAACAAAGGAACAAGCTACAAAATCATTCAGAAGCTGAACAAAAATGGACAAAATGATCAAAAAGAGAACAGTCATCAATAAAATTAAGAAATACTTTACAAAAATACTCAACAAAATGAACAAAATTGAGCCAAAATCATTGATATGACAAACAGAAATAAAAAAAAAACAGCAAAAAGAGGATAAGGTCATCAATAAAATTAGTATAAAATGAATAGAATCATCAATAAATTGAACCAATGTTGACATAACACTATGTACTATATATACACTATATTATACATAAGGCTGATTCCATGGAAACCGGACCTGTTTGAACTCTTCTTGTCTAAAAATAAATGTGGTACATTGTCTCGTCATGTTGGACACAGTGGTGACATATGATGAAAATGTTAAAAGTGTGATGAAACTACAAGAAACAGCATGAAAAACCTCAGAGGACGGCAGCTGTGAGCGCAGTCGGTGAGTTACTGCTGGACTGAAGTCAGTTCCTGCATTTGTGTAGGTTTTATTCTGGTGTTTGTGCAGGTTGTGAAGGGCTGGACTCACACTGAGGCGATCTGGTGCGGCAGTCTGCTGGGTCTGGAGGGCTGTTGTGGAGGTTTAGGAGGAGTCATGACCGCAGGTAAAGACATCTGTCTGCCCGTGGAGGCTGGAGAACCTGCAGAGGACAGACAGACGGACGGACGGACGTTCACTACAGCCACGTCTGTGAGGAGGAAAGAGAATCACCAACGCTGCTTCTGTCTGTTCCTCCTCAAACTGTGTTCATGAGTTCATTCATATACACAGTTAGTGTATTCATTACTTTTTCTGTGATTAATGACCATTGATGGATGCATATGTAATTGACCTCTTGATTTTATTTTATTTTTACTTTTTTTTTTTTTTAATTTCTTTATTGCAGTTTGAGACAAATAAACAAATTAAATAAAAGTGAAACGTGCTCAACCTTCCACTCAGATGTGTTATTTTACAGAGTTTGATGCATTAAATGAACACATTTCCACATCAGCGGCAGAATACACTTATCATTTTTTATACATTTGTTGTTTTTTGTAAATATTTTTACACATTTAATTTTTTCTCTACCACTAACCACAAACTAGCCTCCAAAGGGTCCATGAATTTGTGAAATGCAAAAATTCACAAAAAGAAGATATTAACAATCAAGGAAAATAATTTTAGTTTAGGTATGATCTCAAGTGGGTTAGACCAGTAAAATACTATGATAATAATCTATAAATAATGACAACTCCAAGTTTTTTCTCTTTGTTTTTGTGTAAAAAAGGAAAATTACATGGAAATATTTACATTTACAAACTATCCTTTCACAAAAACTGTGAATAACCTGAACAAATATGAACAACATGAAATGTAGGAAGAGATGTAAGTGCAAGTTTTACAATATTAAAAAAGGAACAGTTAAATAGTATTTTTACAAAGAAGAAGAAGAAGACAAAATGAACCAAATCGAGCTGAACATCCTACTCATTCTTAAAAAGACTATTCTTGCATAAAAGGCTTAATTCAGTGAAATAATAAGTGTGTTCACTGGAAAAAAATCCAAATCTTACCAAGTGCATTTTTCTCCTTTCTAGTCCAAATATCTCATCGCACTTAAAATAAGACATAATCACCTAAAAAGTGACTTTTCAGTGAGATATAAGAACTGATTTTTAGGCAATAGATCTGGAAAATCTGATTTCAAGAAATCTTACCAAGATAATTTTCAC
>JAPQRP010000020.1:10078114-10093833 GCA_037367295.1 Apogon hyalosoma
AGTCCAACCCTCACCGGAAACAGGTCCGACTTATTACCGGCTACGCGGACCAGACTCGCACTCCTTTGGTACAGGGATTGAATGGCCACCAACAAGGGGCCATCCACCCCGTACTCCTGGAGTACCCCCCACAGGAGTACATTTAGGTCATCCAATGAATTTAAAAAATACTGGGATGACATCTACACCGCACTATTTGACATATTCAGACTACACATACCTAAGGAGCCCTTGGATGCCCTGCTAGGAGCCGCCCCTGAGGGCTTTGAAAGTAGAGATAGTATGTATACACTCCCAGTCTAAAGTTTGGACTCACCTTCTCATTTCAATGACATGAGATGGACCTCAGGTGGCCAACGAGTGCTCAGCACCACTGGGAACTCCTTCAAGACTGTTGGAAACCACCTCATGAAGCTCATCCAGACAATGCCAAGAATGTGCAAAACAGTAATAAAAGCAAAATGAGTCTGTTTGGAGGAATCGAAAATATAAAACATGCTTCGAGTTATGTCACACTTATTTTGAACTACCTAATTCCATTTGTGTTCATTCATAGTTTTGAAGCCTTCAGTGAGAATCTACGATGTAAACAGTCATGAAAATAAAGAAAAACCAGGTGAGTCCAAACTTTTGACTGGTAATGTACATCTACTTCAAATTCTCCTGGCAGCGGCATTTAAGGGTTTCACTGTCAACTGGTTGATGCCAAATGTCCCAACGTTCCAATCATGGAGCGGCCGCACATGGGAACCCTATAGAATGGAGGATATAACTTGTAGATGCAGTTTTTTAATATTCCATTTAACTCAAGAACTGGACACAAAGTCATTAGTCGTTTTTCCATTGACCCTCAAATTGCGTGAATATAACTTGTGCATAAAAATTTGCCTAATGGAAAAATGACAATTTCACCAAAACTCTCATTTTTCCAGTTAAAAGTTTTGCATTGGCAAGAGGTGATTTTTTTGGGCATAGTGTAAATGGTATGTTACGAAAAACTGTCACGAAAAGACCTTTTTTTCACAACTAGAGTCAGCTGAATTAAGAAACCGGATGTTGATGGACGTTACAACAAGCGAAGAAGAAGAATTTTAAAAGAAACATGACGTGGTATGTGTGGACACACCAGGAAAACGAATCATTTTTAAATTTAGTACGGGATAGAGGGGGAATATATAATAATAATCATGATAATAATAAATACATCTGTAAATCAACACATTTACGTTTTGCACCATGTTTATGGAATGACTTCTCGTGTCATCTTGTGATAATAAATAAATAAATAATCACATTTGTGATTTAATGGAAAATTTGACATTACACACTTTTTTTTTCAACATTTCGTAAATATTGGTAAAGTTTTGCGCAGATGTCCAGTGGAAAAGTGAACAGTGACGCGAGACTTTTTTGAAAGTTTGAACTATTTACTAGAGAAAATGATTCACATTAGAAGAAAAACATTACAAAAAAATACAGAACCTTTCATCCATTACAGTAGATCAATGAGGCCGATGTAGACCATCACAGGCTGTTGCACTCTGACCCCCCACAGGCTGACGCAGATGACTGTTTGAACTGAATAATGCAATACAGATGTTAATAATAAAGCAATATCAAACTTGAGATTAACCGTCATTTCTTTTAAACATTCAAACTAAGCATGTACTTTACAAAATTACATTTTTCCACTTATTTGCATCACGGCTCTAACATAACTTATAATTTAAGGCTCCAGAAGGAAAAACTCCTGAGGAGATGGGCCCTGTGCTGCTCAGAATGTTTTGAACCAAAAGAGACACCCCCCCCCCGCGAGACCTGGATCACCGAGTAGAATTCCACAGAAACTCACAGGATTCAGATCATTCCAACAGATAGAATTTGTTTTCTCGTTTCACTGTCAGTGATGAGTCTGATGTTCCATAAAACTAATGAACCGGCCCTGTGGGACGGCCTGTACGATAATCACTGGTTTAACTGAAGTGGTTTCGTGTCAAGACTTCCACATGGGAGGAGTAAAAGCTACCTCACGAGTCTATTTAACCTTCATTAATCTTTCATCTCATTCTCAGTTTAAACATCTTGAATTTCTAAAGAAATTCGTCATCTGCACTGAAACAAAAGCAGATGTAACTGTAGATACAGTTTGATTTGCCATAAAATACCAAATAAAATACCAAACAGTTGTGAATTAAATGTAAAATATGCAGGAAACTTGTGATTATTGTTATTTTACAAATTAACTAAGTACTAACAAGAAAGAAGTTACAAGTAATTTTATGACATGACAACCCCCCCCTTTTTATTGATGAATTTTCTTCATCTTTTGTCTATTTTAAGAATTACTGACTTTCTTTTCATTTTATTTGCTAATTTGGTTGATTTTTTTCATTTAGTTGATCATTTCTTCACTATTGTTAATTTTTTATTCATTTTGTCAATTATTTTGGTAATGATTTTGACTATTCTCTTCATTTCAGTTCATTTTTGTTGTGTATTTTTGTTCATTTTTTTGATTAGGCCATCACTTTTGTTAATTTTTGGTTCATTTTGCAAACAATTTTATTTATTTTGTTGCTTTTGTTAGTTTTGTTGTTCTTTTTGTGGACTCTGTTCATTTTTGTTAGTTTGTCCCTTTTTAAAATGTTGTTCATTTTTATCCATTTTGTTGATTTTTATTCTTTTTTTAAATTAATTTATTCATTTTGATTTTTTTTGTCCATTTTGTTGAATATCCTGTTCATTTTTGTCCTTTTTGTTAAATATCTTGTTGATTTCTGCCCGTTCTGTTGATTATTGCATTCATTTTGTCTATCTTGTTGATTATTCTGTTCATTTTCGTTGCATATTTTGTTCATTTTGTGGACCATTTTATTAGTTTGATCATTCTATCCCGTTTCTGTTCATTGTTTGGTTTGTGCTACAGTCTTTTCCTCTGGATCCTTTTCCTACTGTGCCTTTTTGATTCTTCCGGCCTCTGTTCTTTTATTTTGCAAGGACTCCTGGGATTATTCATACTTATTTTCCAGGAAGAGGTGTAGTTTAGTTTTATCTTCCCGTCCCTTCCGCTGTGAAACCTTAGCCTCGGTGTGTTATAATAACAAGGGGCATCCTATTAAAACCTGTTTTCAATCCTTGTAGCTGAATATCCTGCTTCACTTGTGACAAACCTGCGACCGCTGCCAAAGATGGAACTTATAAAAGAGGCTCCCGGTGATGACCTCCCTCTACTGTTTGACACAAGAAAATGATGTGTGTGTTTTATCTGCAAACGCTGCTGTAGGTTTAACGGGTTCAAGGAGGTCCACGCTTCTTCTGCACATGTTCTCATTCATCTATTCCATATTTAATGCACTAGAGTTTACAGGTTTAAGGGATAAGACCTCATATCAGTTTGTAAAGTAACAATTCCAGAGAAAAACACACATTTTCAAAGTAAAGTTAACAATAAATAGGAAAAAAGCTGCAGAAATGTAAGGATGTCTGTGGTCAAAATAAAATAAGACTCAGACCCTTCAAAAAGTGTCCAAACCCAATTTGGAGTTCTACAGCACAACTGTTGACTGCAATTATAGACTGTATTTAGTTATTGAACAGAGGAAACTACAAGACTGCAGCACAAACTGAACAATGAACAAAAAAAAAAAATAGGACAAAAAAATGAACAAAATGAATAAATAATCCACAAAATGGACCGAAATGATGGGAATAGTCCACAAAAGAGAGAAAATGAAGAAAATAATCCATAAAATGAACAAAAACAAAATAAACTGACAAACATGAAGAAATAATATGAACAAAATAGTTAAAACTGACAAAAATGAATATACTTAAATTTTGTTGGTTCTGTTAATTTTATGGTTTGTTTTTTCATTTTCTGATGATTTTGCGAATCATTTTCTTTTTTTGTCTGTTTTTTTCCATTTTGTTGGTTTAGTTGTTGATAATTTTGTTCATTTCAGTCATTTTATGGTTTATTTTCTTCATTTTTGTCTACATTGTTTATGTTCATTTTGTTGATTATTTCTTTGCTTTTGGTCATTTTTGTTTATGTTGATGATTTTATGGTTTATTTTCTTCATTTGTCGTTCATTTTGTTAATTATTATTTGATTCGTCGAGGGAGAACTCACCATGGCGTGGATTTGTTTGTTATACGTCCTTAACATTAGCTCAGGGTGCTCTGATGCCAAAACATTAGTTCCACTCACTAAATGTTAAGACCTGATGAAAAAAAAACAAACAAAACATCCAGAGTGATGTTGGGGTCTTTGCTCAAGAAGAAAATGAAAATAAATGACATTTATCTTATCCTGACCTGCAGATGGTGGAAAAGAAGGTAAAAGAAAACGCAGTAAGATATATAGACTTCACTGATCACCAGCTAATACTCAGCTGCAGAGGGGCGTGGTCAGATACTCAGAGGGAGGGGCTTAGCACACCTGAGCCCTCTACCAGGATGAGGTCAGAGGTCATATTTATAACATGGACCACATCACTTACACTGTTCATTTTGTTTTCCGTTTCATTGAAGATTTTGCTCATTTAGGTTCATTTTGTTGATTAGTTCTTCACGTTTGTTGGTTGATTTTGTCGACTATTTTGTTAATGATTTTGTACATTTTGGTCATATTATGGTGTATTTTCTTCAAGTTTTTGTTCATTTTGTCTATTATTTCCATAATTTTTTGTCTTTTTTATTCATTTCTGCTCATTTTGTTTATTTTTATGATGATTTTATCAATTTTTTTTTTTAATTGACTATTTCTTCACTTTTGTTAATTTTTGGTTCATTTTGTCGACTGTTTCGTTGATGATTTTGATCAGTTCGTAGTTTATTCAGTTTTGGTTCATTTTTGGAAACACATGAACTACTTAGTATTTTATATATAGCGTATAGAGATCCATTTAAGTCTGTTGGAGCAGCACCTAGTGGCCATCAGTGGTATTACAACTTCAACATATTTCATATTTGCTTTGTTTTGGAACTAAAGATCTGAACCTCAGCTGTAACTGTCTGAATGTTGACTGTGCTCCTGCTCTATAGACATAACACTATTGGAAAAATAGTCTTTCTTGGTTAAATGAAGATTTAAAAAAAAAGAAAAAAGAAACAGAAATAACTGCTGTGATCTTTGAATGTACATTTTCATTGTTTTGGACCGAGATGGCATCAGCAAAGTGGAAACGTGGCTGACGCACCTTTTACACGAAGTTACTGTAATGAGACTGCAATCCAATTAAACTAAAACGTAAACCATTTATTGTTTTACAGATAATGGATGAAGAGATTCTGTGTGTTTGCAGTGACTCATGTGTTCAGATAAGACTAAAGATAGGTTTACAGACAGAAAAGCATCTTTGTAAGGACCTTTTAGGGGTATCCACTTAGTCATTCTTGGTTATTTTTATAGCTTATGCCCAATGCAGACAGACATAATACAGTTTAAGTGTGTTTACGATAAACGAATTACCTCTACAGTGTTTAAGATGATCGTAAACCAGACGAGGACAGCATGTGCGTCCCATGATTCATTGCAAACCCGAGGATATGTTGGAGTTTCCAGGCCTTGGCATCGCTTAAGTGGTTTGTTGTATTAAAAAGCTGCAGCAGAGATGAGCAGCTCTGGGTGAGGTGTTGTGTTTTGTCTTTTAAGGTCGGCTGCAGACCCCTCGCTGCTGCTCGTCACTGTAAACACAAGTCACGCTGTAATGAATGTGCGACGGCTGCAGACTCGGAGAACATAAGTGCACTGACGTCCCCGTGTTCTCGCTGTCCATCAGAGCCCTGTGGTTTTTCACGACCATTTACAGGCATCAGGGCCCAGCGCTGGACTTTCTGAACCAGGAAAACACCATCCACAACAACACCCTGATTATTATGTTCTGCTGCTTTATTGCTTGCCTGAGTTCAAGCGTGTTGGTCTGTCTGTCTGTCTGACTGTCTGCACTCTAGCGGTCACATTTCAAGCATTATTGGTATCAAACCATGACCAAATGATTTGCCATGGTCTTTAGTCGACTTGACTGATTTTTGGCAATAGTGGGCCAAAGCACAGCTGAGATAAAGGCCAAAGTTGGGCTCAAGCGCCTAATTTGCATATTCAGAAAACGGCTTCTATCTTGAAAACTAAGACGGATATCGACCAACTTTGTATTATCGACTTATAGGAAGTCGGATATGACCTTTCATTTGGTACCAATTTTGTTGCCCTTCGATGACCTAGAAAGGTCAAACGCAAGGTCATGATTTTTAAGATACTCAGTTTTCGCCCATAACTCAGTTTTGCAGAGAGAAAAACCAGGAGTATCATGTTATAAAGAGTGGGAAAAGTAGTAGATGACGTATTTTTTTTTATTTTTCTGTATCATTTCCCATTTCAGAATTATAGCAGAAAATATTTCCGGCACTTTTTTGCAATTTCCATTCACTTCGGAACTGTTTAAGATAGAAGAATACGAGTTCTACCACAATGTTCAGCTGGAAAAGTAGAGTATAGTGTTCTTTTATTTTTCCTCTTTCACTTCCAGTTTCTGAGTTATAACAGTTGAAAGTTTGCACGTCACAGACTCACTAAATGGCTTTTGTCTGTGAAATGATGGCAGATATTGACAAACAGTGTAATGAACTAATCAGAAGACACATACGGCCTTTCATTCGGTACCAATTTTGTTGATCTTTCATGACCTTGAAAGTTCAAAATCAAGGTCCTGATTTTCAAAATACCCATTTTTTTGACCACAACTCCCTTAATTTTTCAGACAGAGAAAAACAACTAGTATCGGGAAATAAAGCGTGAAAAAGGTCTCTGACAAGCACACTGCCCATGACAGCTGATTTTAGTAGTTTAACAGGGACATTGTACATTCACTGACATTGCTGTAAATGCACCAGAGTTAGCCTAATGACTATTTTTGATTTGCAGTTCCTGGACAGATGTTAAATTGTCATCCTAAAAGGTAGCACAAGGTTATAAACAAGCAATGGTTAAAAAAATACATTTAAAACACCTCAACACAGACAAGTACAAAACAAAACCAAAATTATTAAACTACATATTGCACTCAGACATATTAAAAAATACTGAAACAGGACTAAAAAATGTCGAATGTTGGCAGCTCCAATTATTAATGTACCAGTTTTTAGATGTATTTTGGACTCATAAGATGCTAGTTCTGACTGAACTGGAACAGAGTTCCACTGATGTGCAGCTGTGACTGTAAATGAAGCCTGAGCAAATGTACTTTTCATGCATCCAGAGTCATTTACAGTCATATGCTCGATTTGGACGTAGGGAATTTAACTATTCCGGTGCTATTATCAATATCACTTATCGATTGGATTACCAATGATTCTCTTATTGATTCTCCTTGGATTAGGGACTAAACTATTGTACAAATGGCTTTCTTTGCATTAACTCTTTAATGTCAATATGCACTATAGCATTCGATTCAAACTGAACTTCCATAGGGTTATAAGGGTGTAGTTCAACTGTGAGAACTTTACAGATGCACAAGAAATTCACTTTTTTCATCAGCTCCAAAGAAAGAAAGAAAGAAAATCAACACAAGATATGATTTTATGCACGAAACTGCAAGATTTGGACAAGATGATGGAAGGTTGTTGTCACTGTTATTCAGAAAAAGTTCCATTTATTCATTAATTTGAAGTTTATCCATCTCTACTGATTTAACTGAGGTGAAACTAATTTCCAAATTCACTGGAACCCTCGTGTTCAAGCGCCTCACTGCTACTTACTCTTACTCACCACCAGTAAGTCCACATGACCCTTTGACAGCAACTGTCTCAAATATTACGCAACGACGTCATGACGCCATTGTCAGTCGAGACATGGAGCGGAAACCAAAAAGGAAAAAAAAGGAGCTGCTTTTTTCCCTGTTTGTTTATCGCATCCACCCCATCCATCCCTCCAGGCTCAGTATATCAGAGCCGGACACGCCTCTCTGCTCCCATCTGTGCGTAACGGCCCCGGTGGTGAACCGCATCTGGATTCTTGGAAAGCAGAGGGATGAAACTGTCAGAGAAGAGTCCCGAGCTCACCCCTTATCTTTTGTTCAAGGGAATTAACGAGGAAGTCCAGTCTTAAATGAACGGCAGACAGGAGGAGAGATCACTCACCAACAGCAGCGCGTGGATGTATGCGACCATGGAAAACCCCAACTTTACGCACGAGCCAGCGCACGTAAATGACACACTGGTTCAACTCTCCAGAGCCCAAACTGTCAGCTCAGCCATCGCTTTGCCCGTTTTTATGTTCGCTGGAGGTGCGATTGGAAATTTAATAGCCATAATAGTTCTGTCGGTGTCGCGGAACCGGCAAAAATCGTCCGCCTTCTACACCCTGGTGTGCGGGCTGGCGGTGACGGACCTGCTGGGCACCTGTTTGGCCAGTCCCATCACCATCGCCAACTACCTGGACAAGCATGTGCTGACGGACAGGCACCTGTGCGAGTTCATGTCCTTCGTGTTGCTCTTTTTTAGTTTAACCGGCCTCAGCATCATCTGCGCCATGGCTGCGGAGCGCTACTGGGCCATCTGCTGCCCCTACACCTACCAGAGCTGGGGGGTGGACCGCCGCTTCGCGCAGAGGTTCCTCTTCGTCATTTACATCAGTCACATCATCTTCTGCTGCCTCCCGATGACGGGCCTGGCGCGGAGCGAGCTGCAGGAGCCGTACAAGACCTGGTGCTTCACCGGGTGGAAGGCGGCGTACTCGGTGGTGTACGGGGCCGTCAGCCTGGCGCTCATCCTGGGGACCATCCTGCTCAACCTGGCGGTGTGCGGCGCGCTGCTGCTCATGCGCCAGAGGACCGTGCAGAGGCCGGTGACCAGGGCCAGCGTCCGGGAGCGGTGGAGAGCCCTGTCCTCGGCCGCGGAGACGCAGATGATCACGGTGCTGGTGATCACGTCGGCCGTGGTTCTGGCCTGTTCGGCTCCGCTGGTGGTGAGTCCGAAAACACGGGCTCTGACGCGGAAGTAGAGGTCATGAAGGACATGAACCAAATCTGAATCATTTCTACTCAAACATTCAACACTAATGTAAAAACATGCAGCTCATACAAATTCAACTTTTTTTTAATTATTATTATTTTTTTTATCTGTAAATGTGTAGATTCTGCCTGTGTGAACTTTCTTTAAAGTATCCTGGAGACAAAATGTGATATTCTGTATTTAAAACACTTTAAAGCAAACTCTGTACATGGAGAGGAAGTAAAAGTCAAATAAATGAAGTGGACTAAATGTTTCTAAAGTCTCTAAGATGTAGATTACAGAAGTGTGCGCAGACAGGGAAGCAGTGCACACACTGGAAGAGGTCTGGGCTCATCCTTAAAGACTTCCAAATGAATATTTCTCTACTTTTAACCTTTCCTAAAACAACATTTAGGCCATTATATTATTATTATCCCCTGTATTTTGCATTGACTTACACAAATATCCTCAACTTATGGGCGTGTTTTTTTGATTTTGCAGCAAAAAATAAAGATCTGCAAATCGCCAACTCTTAAGTAAAGTAACCAACTTTACAAAAAGACTGTAGATTTTTGCAAATAAACTGTAATTATACAATAATTTTGGGTTGTTACTGTTAGGCTGCATCGTAGTTGCTGCTCTTTCATCTTTCCTGAATCAGTAGGTGTTTTAAGCTGCCTTTAGATGCATTTTACTGAGCCAGTACTTAAAGAGAATATGAGGAACAGCACACTCCAAGGGGATTTTTAACCCTTAAAGACCTTAAACTATTTTTGTGGCAACTTCCAAATGAACCCCCCCCCACACACACACACACACATTTAACCTTTCTTATGTGATATTCTACTCTGCATTTTGCATTTTTCTGTGAAAATTGTGTTCTATATTTAATTTGTTGATCATGCAGATGTATATAAAAGTTGAGAATTTAAAGGCTGTTGAAGAAAAAGTGACTTTTTCCAACAAGAAATGTCATTAAATGAACACAAAAACATCTATCTAGTAAATGTTTATTTATTTTGTTAATATTTTTGTTCATTGTATTTTTTGTTATTTTTCGTGTCCATTTTGCTCAGTATTTATTCTTTTTGTGTACTTTTGTATTCATTTATAATGAGTTTAATGACATGATTCTGTTTTCTATCTATTTAAATGGGATTTTCCTCTTCCAGGTCCGTGTGTTTGCCAACCACTTCATGCCTAAACCCAACCCTGATGCCGACCGCGCCGCCATCCTGATAGCTTCCGTGAACCCCATCCTGGACCCCTGGATCTACATCCTCCTCAGACGGTCTCTGTTCCGCCGTTTGAGGACTTTGTCCAGGAGGGGCAGCAGCACTCGCAGTGCCTCCCACCCCTCCCCACAGAGGAACCTGTTCTATCCTGACATCATGAGGGACAGTCATGTGGTCACTCAGCTCATGTGCAGTGCCAACGTCATCACCCAACTGCCCGCCACCGTCAAATTCAGCTCGTATGACACAGAGAGCCTCCGTCAGACTTAAACACAGGGACCCAGAGGGTGGATTCATTATTCTGATCCAGAGACGTCTGTGAAGGGTCCTCAGATGGAGAGGACCCTCAGCGCTCCAGGATTATTAACAAATACAGGAAAAGACCTGCAGACAGAAGACTGATGAAAGGGTAAATGCCCCTAGAGCAGGGGTGTCAAACATAAGGCCCGCGGTCCAAAACCGGCCCACCAAAAGGACCATTCAACCTGTGGGATGAAAATGTGAAATACAAAACTTACACTGAAGATATGAGCAGACATTAACTGTCAAGGATGTCAAAATCATTTTAGTTCAGGGGCCACATGCAGATCAATATGATCTGAACTGGATCAGACCAGTAAAATCTACACTATAATACTGGAAGGTCTCAGAGTGTCTGTGTGTGTATCTGCGCCGTTCTGAGAAATGTAGACGCCTTTAACCGACCAGTTTGGTACCAGCAGTTAATGAATAGTCCCATCTCCACATTAAATATCCCAGCAAGTTAATACAAACAATGTTTCGGGAGATATTAGTAATTTTGGAATACACTAGCCTTACAATCACGTTGCTATGCCCATAACGGTTGACATGACGCGCAGTACCACGCTGCATGATGGGAAATGAAGTAAAAAACAGGAGCGACGTATTTACTAACTTCAGTCCCTAGATATCGGTATTAAAATGACCCATGGTTCCACACGGGTCAACACACCAGTACTGTCATAGTAACAACTCCAAATGTTTGTTTTAGTGCAAATAAGTAAAATTACATAAAAATATTCACATTTACAAACTGTCCTTTCACAAAAAATGTGACTATCCTGAACAAATATGAACCTGAAATGTCTTCAAAGACGTAACTTTAACAGTGTTTCACCTGATACTAAATGTTTTGTGTTTTTGTAGATCCTCTGTGATCTAAGTTCTAATGCACTTGGGTAAATTATAGACCGAGGCATTTGTTCATGCCAGTCACATTTTATAAAGAATAGTTTATAGATGTAAGCATTTTTCAATGTCATGTTTTTTTTTTTCCACTCTAAACATGTTATTTCCTTCAGATCATACTGGATTGTTTATGGCCCCTGAACTAAAAGGAGTCCGAGCCTCCTTCTGTAGAGCTACCGTTGCCGTTGTTGACTCTCAGCTCATCACACCTTTTGTCCCTCGGACTTTGGTCTCATTCGTCGTCCAGATCAGTCAGAGACAACGGAGAAACTTCAACATCTTACTGTTATTGCCTGTCATTACAGCGTCCGTCACAGCCGTAGGACCTTTAGTTCCTCTTTTATGTTATGAATACTCACTGTTTGTATCTGGAAAATAATAAGTTTCGCCTTTCAGCTGTGGATTCCAACCGAACAGGTCAAACCGGGCCGCTCCTGTCACACTTAAAAATGTGCTTTCTCATGCATTTTGGATTGTCATGTGACTGGTAATGAGCATTTTATAACGGTTTTTCCCAGTTATTTGGGGAGGAGGTGTACTTTGTGGGTTATAGGTGAAGAGGATACACTGTAAAAAATATTACACCAGATCATTTCTTTTTGAGTCCGCTCCGCCCACGGGAGGGGCAGTTATTATACTTTGGGGGGATTTAATGAGCTTCAGTGGAGCAGGCTTTTACGTCATGTATGCACATGGTCAGGTATCTGGAAAAACTGGTATTTTCTCATGTTTTTGTCCTCCATCCACATGAAAACTCCACTTTAGGTCTTTTTTTTTTGGATCAAGATACATTTAAAACAACACGAGGTGTCCAAAGTGCTGCACAAAGATGTTAGTAAAGTACGTAATGTGATAAATGGAAAAATAAGAATAAAATATACCAAGACTGATAAAAAGAGATGCAAAATAAAACAGGATAAAAAGCATCTAAAACACAACCAGTGGATAAAACTAAATAGAAGTCACACACACTATTGAAAGTAAGTAACAGGTCACAGTATGTGACAAAAAATGCATCGACATCATGTGTTGACCTTTGTTTATCTGAACCCTGACCCCGTGATGGTGCTCAGCAGTGTATTTATGTGGGTTTGTGTCGATGAAAACATTTCTGAAAATCATCTGGTGTGTATGTTATTATTGGAAACAAATTTGGTGAAATATCTATTTATATAAATACCCGTTTATGTGTATATATGGCGCAAGAGGTGTAAGGAGATGTTTCAAACACTGGTTTATGTTGAGAAAGAATTGTAATGACATTAAAGCTCATTGTTTGCAAAAAAAACCCAAACTTATCTTGACAAATAATTTGAATGTATTTGATAAAATCAACCTGTAAGCAGTGTTCACCTTCCCTGTTTGTGCAGTTTATGCTTTGATCTGTCTTTAAAACATCTAAACTGGTGTTGAATGTTGTGGAGTAACAGGTGTTTTTTTTTTTTGTGCCTAAAAGCAGCATATTTTATGTAACTGATGATCTTTAAAATCAGCTGATCTACAGTGGTTCCAAAATTATAATTAGACCCGACATATGAAAATACGGACTTTTTTTTTTTTTTTTTTGGCTCCAAACCACGATTTCATGTCATAATGTGGATGAAACATACAGACATCAGATTAAACGAATCCTAATGTTTTTATCCACTGTTAACTTGAATATTTCCTTGTACATTCAACAGGATCACACAGCTGTGTCCTAACACTCACCATCCGCATCAGTTTATCCATCACAGCTGACGCCTCATGCAGCAACATCCTCTGAAATTTCTTTATTTTTTTGATAAGTGAAAATGTCACACAATCATGTTATTTTTCTTTAAGACAAAAAAAAAGGGATCAGCTCTGAATGCACCAGATGTTCTCACCATCCAGATCCGTTCTTACCCAGGTGTGTTGAATGATGAACCTCACCTGATTGTAAATGATATGGGCGTGGCAATGAATACATGTGGCCACACCCACTAAACTCCATAAAAGGGCAGGTGTTCTTGCCATTTGCAAACAGCTGACTGGAAAATGACTTAAATCTCCTTATGATGGATCTGTTCTATGGTTTCTAGAGCAGAATGATGACCTGTAGATATTCAGTTCATTTTCTGGGTATTTTAATGGCCAATTAAAACATATTGTAAAACTTTTGGCCACCACAGTATAAGTCAGTCATTATATTTGCAGATTTTGACACAACCACACTTCAGACAGAAAGCAGCATTTATTAGAGCTTCAGTTTAGTGCAGTGTAAACCCTTTGGTATCCCCCACAAAGCTCAAAAACAGCAGCAAAATAATATTTCTGTCAAAATCACTATACTGAATACAACTGGATTTATCAATGACAGAAATTGGAGGCACAAAAAATGACAAAATCAGAGTTTTGTAAGCTGCAAAACCCTAAGTAAATTGTGCAGGAAACATATTTTTACTCTGGTTTTGCAGAGAGGGTGAATTTTGCTTGAGATATGTGAGATCTGATTATTTTTCAGATGCATCCATACGAGCTGCCCACAGTCTGATTGCATTTATCTGCTCTTCACTGCGCACGACACGTTCTCCACAGTATTTGAGGATGTTTCTGCCTCAGAGTTTATGAGTAATTTCATGTAATTAAGAAAAGAACAGTGTAAAATGGATATACAGATAAAATGCTTTGAAAAGGAGAAGAATATTATTGTTTTGGAGGAACTATTCTGTGTGTGAAATGTCAACTTGTGGCCACTAGAGGTAAGAAAAACTGAAAGAGAATTGCTGGTTATCTGAGGTTTTCAATGTACATGATAAAGTGTTATTAGATATATATTTACATAGTGGTTTATGTCTATTTATCCAATAGATTTATAAATGTTTCAGTATACAGAACCTGTAAAGTCAATGTATTGAAATGTACAGACAGTGTTTTGCTCTAAGACAAACATTCACTCATTAACTCTCACTATTTCACATTTTGACCCAAGACTGTGTTTTGGAAACTACAGCAATCACAACATTTGGACTGAATTTATATTTATTAGTGACTCAAACTTGGTGAAGTTTTACTACTTTTATTCTGGAGGAATTTTACTTGTAGTCCAGTAATATTAAACCATTTTTCAGTGTTTTTTACTGAGTAAGTTTTATTACTTTTGCAAGATTCTCAGTCATGTTCACAATCGGCTGCATCTGGTTTTTTAAACCTGAACATGCAGCTTCATCTTCCTGACACTGACCACAATATGATGTGAGATCAGAACATAGACGTGGAACTGATTATTTTGTGTACCTGACAGGATTCAATTATCTTACCTCGAAACATAAAAAAAGAACACAAAAAGGAAAAGAAAAACAACCAAATAAACAAGATACTGACACTGATTCTGCTCTGAATTCCATAATGCATTTATTTTTCCCCAACATTTAAAAATAGCATTTGCTAAACATAAGCGGACATGACTGTGCATCGCTGCACCTCTGTACAACATTTCTGTACGTTAACACCTTAAATAAAAATCTATAAACATGGTTAAGTAAAAATTCTGTCTCAAGATCCATTAAAGACACATAAAAATAAAAATTATACAAATTTTACAAAGGAACCCCTGGCTTCGTCCGCTCATTTACATTTACATCCCAGTTAAAAGCTTTAACAGCAGAGTCGACGTTCAGATCCGGGTGGATTCTCCTGGTGAACTCGCTGCACAAAAACTAAACAGCAAAACGTGACTGAAAATGAAAAAGAAAAACTAAACTTTACAGGATTTCTATCTTTGTGCGACTGCAAACAAGGCCTCTGTCCTGCTGTGAATCCGATTTGTTATTTTGGCAACAAAACAAAAGAGAGAAATGTAAAAAAAATAAAAATAAAAAATGCATCCATGTACTGAAACGGTCACTACAGCTGAAGGAAAGGAAACATTTTTGAATCATGTTAGTCGACTGAAGTGCCATAAGAAATAGAACAAGGAGGATATATTGTAAATATTGCATCCTTTCAGTCTGATTTGACTGATCGACCAGTAAATGAACATGTTTGACATTCTGTAAGTGTCAGATGTAACAGCTGATGCTCTGATATGTCCCATTTTCCTGATTATCTGCACTATTTTGATAGAAGTGAGTTTTTCCTAGTTCAGGGGTCTGCAACCCACCACTCTGTAGGATCTACAGCAGCAAAAAACATAAATACAGTCACGGAAAAAATGATTAGACCATCCAAAGTCATCAAAAACAACGGTTATTCAATCCAGTCCTAACTCCTGTGTGGATCATGTGACTAAAACAGACAGAAAAGAAAACATGGAATGAATCA
>JAPQRP010000020.1:10104652-10122889 GCA_037367295.1 Apogon hyalosoma
ATATTTGTCCAAACAAATGCACCTTTAGTTGGACCAGGCATTAAAACGAACAAGAAACTGAAGAAAACAAGGGGTGGGCTAAGAATTTTTTCTGTGACCGCAGAATAAAAACTAAGTGTGTACAGTACTGCATAATGAAGAGCAACAGCAACAGCGTAAGGTGGGGGTGCAATAGCGTATGTGCAGCACATATTGGTTTAATAAAGTTCTAATGTCCACCCATATGCATGTCTCTGTATTTAGATCCAATCTGATATATGTGACGTATAAACAGCAGGTTCCAGGTTAAAAACAGCTTCTATAAACCACAGTGGTCATATTTAGTGTGACCTCCCTTTGCATTTAGCATGTCTTTAACCCTTTTGTTCAGATTTATGGGATTCATTTAATGATGTTTTACACCAGGTGTCAATCAACACGTCATATGTTTCTAATTGTTTGTGCTGCTTCTTGTCACTGGATCAGAGGTCACATTTAATAATAACTTTTTGTGTCTTTTAAGGCTGTGCACATACTTCCTGTATTTTATTGTTGTACATGTAGACAAGAAAATGAAATTTAAATATGTATGCTGCAAAAACATGAAGTGAAAGTGGAATAAGATGCTTGACTGTATCTATCAAAGTAATCGTGTTTGTATTATATATGTATTTATTCATTTTACTTAGGTGATAGAATGTTAAATATGTGACAGTAAAAGTACAACATTTCCTAATGAATCATCAGCTAAAACCCACAAAAAATGAAAATCCTCACAAACAAATTATCAACACATAACACATTCAATAACCACCAGCTTCATTTCTGGATCCTTTGATAACTTGTTAAGTAAACTCTGTAAAGCCACTGCAGGAACATTTAATGATGTAAAAATATTTGCACTTGTAAGTCTGGTCTGTCTCCTCCTGTGTGTTGTACGTAGAACCTGTTGGTCTGCTGACTAACCCTCCTGGGCTAAACCTTCAAGACTGGCCTTCAGTTTTGTTTAACTATTAATAAAAAAAAATTAATAAGTAGAACTGGGTGAAAAAAAAATAAGGAAGTCAGTTTGTTTTCTGCTTGTCTAAGATTTACTTTGCTCACACGCTCAGCTGTTGCTTCATTTAATTTTACTTCAGCACATTTTGACATTGAACATACATTTTATTCTACCTGTATAACGAACTGTTTAAAACAACAATTACGGTTTTCTGTTGTTTTCATGTCATTGACAAAGATGGCGTTGACCATTTCCTTTATTTTCATTGAAGATAAATGAAATGTAATAAAGAATGTGCAATATTGGAACAAAACGACACCATTTCTGTCATGTTATGTCTTTTATTACATCTCTTGTCTTCCATGTCTTCCTCAAGTCCTCCATGTTGTTTTCATCTTGTTGCAGCTTTTCCACTGTTTGCATATTCATCTATTTATATCTGTTTTCAATTGTAACATCTTTTACATGAATTTTTTTCATTTTTATTTTCTTGTGTCTTACAAATAATTCAAACCCTTAAATAACCAAATCCAGTTTCTTCACCTTTCACAAAAAAAAAAAAAAAAAGACTTGACACTGATCTTGTCAACTATCATTATATTTTCTTTATCATAATTAACATTTCAGGCCTTTCCTACTTCCTGTAACGTAGCTGAAGGAAGCAGGTAAGAGTATTCTGAGTTGAAACACTGGTTGCATAATCCTTTGTCTACACTCCTGGAAGCTGTTACTGAGTCCAGTAAACTCTAATCTATGTTTGAGGAGAAAAAGCTCCAGGAAAGAGGCGACTGGATACTTTTTCTAACCCTGAATATTAAACCTCGTCTATTTTGGCAGAGGCCTAGATTCCTGTCCCACTTCAGGTGTCCTCGCTGATTTGAAAATCCGCCCTCCAGCCCTTAACACCTTCCTGAACTCTAAAGGAGGAACTGGAGATGACTTAAATAAGTTTCAATGGAGTTATATTACAGATGTGAGATGTGGGTCAAGTTTGTACAGTCTGTGGAGTTTAACCTGCTGAATCGCCAAACGGTGACACGTCAACACACCGTCTGTGTGGACGTAGACTTGACACTGAACCATCAACTGAAAAGTAAACATGACAAGTTGGTGCCAGACTTCAAATCTCCTTCAGAGCCAAAGAAAACCTACTATGGGTGAAATCTTTTAGCTCCCAATCCTGATGCAAGACATTTATTTTAGAGCAGAGACAATAAAACATCTGCCAATTATGATTTTTTAAATACATAAAACATTAAAGGGTCTATGTGTATTTTAGTATTTATTTCTTTAGCTAGAGCACAGTGTGTCTTGGCATTAGTTGCAAAGAACAAGATGCATTCAGCAGATTTAGCAGAGAAGCTAATTTCCATCTGTTGTCCTGAACAAACAACCAACACAACAATATGTAGTATTTCTACTTTCAAATATGAAGAAATTAAACCCAAAATCAACTCTAAAGTGTTTAGAATAAAGATCTGAGAAGTTCTGCCAAAGATGCCAATGTATTGAAGAGAAATTTAGTGAATTTATTTCCAGTGACCACTAGAGGGAGTAGTGATTCACTCTGCTGGTCTCCCATAGTGAGGAAAACTAACACCAAGGGGCCTTTGACCAAAGCATCAGTAAGTGACCAGATGGGATGACAACCATGAACAAACAACTGTCAGAGTCAAAGAAAAGAAGTGATAAAAGAGAATTACTGTTGTTTTCTCCAATGGACTCAGCTGTAAATATAAAGAATGGAGTTTGATGCTGAAATGGCAGCGTCACTTCTACACGGGTGAGTTGGATTAGGAGCTTTATGAAGGTATAAAGTTATCACGGGCTGTTATTAAATTATCGGCAGACTAAACTGTGATAGTTCTGACCTTCGTTGGAGTCCAAACAGATCTTTGGTTCAGCTACTGACAACACAAAAACACAAACCGAACAGAAAACAGAGGTGATCTGTGGTTTTACTGTGGCTGTTTTCTGTCTAAAAACAGAGCTAAGCTAACAGAGCTATAATGTAAACTATCAGCTGATGCAAAATGACCATCTATGAGTTTTAGTTTGAGGAAGAAAACTTGATGATACAATTATACAGATGTATGTAAACAATAACCTTTATGCTTTATTCAGTGGCTGATAAAGGCTGTGAATACATAGTGTTGATTCGTTGGTGGTTTTGGTCCTACGTGTGTTCTGAAATAAGACTGACCCCTGCTGGTCAAAGTTTGAAATAACAACACTGCACAGAACAACTTTAATTACGTACATTCAACAAGTAAAGTCATATTTGGTGACTGAAAGTAGCTCTACATTTAAAAAAAATATACATCCTCTATCAGTTTTCTTGTAACATTTTACAGTAATAAGCCTTCATGCTGTTTGTACAGTATCACCACATGGACAATCTAAACTAATATTTAGTCAGTATTGCTTACTTTTTTTTGTTAGTTCTACCTCAGTTTGCATTACTACGATAAGAATCAAATCAGTTAGACATGGTTGTGCTACCATAACCAGTCTCAACAACATTCTGATTGCATCTCCAGTAGTTTCTATATTTACAGGTGTAAACAGGAGGTCTAAATGTTCTTAAAGAGCACCAAAAGCTCAGATCATATCTAATTCAAGACGACCAGTAAATACTGTTGAGTGTCTAAACTGTGGAACATAAGCTGACCAGTAGAGCTACAATCACAGCAACTTTCTGTCATGCATTACAACCAGTTTTAGGGCTGCTATTGTCATTGTCTTTCTACTCAGTACCAGGAGGAACCTTGGGTATAGATGACGAGGCAGTAAAATATTCACAATATTATCAGTAGTCAAAAAACTGATGAGTGCTGATGACTTTTCCTGTTCAACAAACTTTGTGTGGCCTTACTGATGACTCAAAGTAACCTTGAAAACCAAAAATATGACAAAGGGTGTTTTTAGCTGGTGACTAGTTTTCTGATTATTTGACGTAATGCTGATGAAACACGTGCAGGTGCAGGATGAGCAGCTGCAAGATAAACATCCTACTTTTATCTGATGGTTACGAATAAATGAATGACAAATAGGTGATTTTATGTTCACACGCTTTTCCTCCTCTAGACCAGGAAATAGTGTTCCTAATTCTGCTTTTTAATTCCACCCTATGATCCGCCTGAAGCTCCTGCACCACCTGCATACGACACGGAACTACAGATGTGAAGCAAAAGAAAAAAAAAACATGAGCTTCTTCCATTTAATTATGAAATGTCACGGTGAAATTTAACCCTACTTTTCATATTACTCAAATAATTTCTTCAGTGTATTTACATCCACATCCAGTATCGGCCCTTCTCAGTGATAGCAGCCTAACTGTTTGCTTCTCGCTCTGTATTTGAGCTGTATTATGTTACTATGAATGCGAACCAAACATTTCTTGCCACCGCTTCAAACCACCATGGTAAACGGTAGTCTGGACCGTATGAAAACGCGTTTACAAGACCAGATAATGTGGTTTTGACAGCAGGTTAAATAATAAAACACAGTGGAGCTGCTAAAGTGAGCTGTAGACCTTTAACTGCTCCGCAAAGTCACATTTTTGCAGAACAAAGTACAGAAATATGTTGAAGGCCACAAGCCGAAACACACTGGTCTACTTTTGGAGGGAAATATAGCTGTTCTGTTGGATTCTTCACCTGTTGCATTCTCCATGTACCTTGGAAGTAAGTGAAGTTGTGAAGTGTGCCAGAGCATTCTACTAACAGTTACTTCCTCATAAACACAATGTTGGATTTAGGTACTTTGTGATCAGATGCACTAGTTCCTCCTCTGGTTTTTCCTGAAAGGTATCGGTTTAAAGCAGGGACCTCAAACTTGTGGCCCAAGGGCTAATTGAGGCCCGCAGGATGGTATTTTGTGGCCCCCTACTTGACATCAAAGATTAGTGTTTGTGCAGCCTGCACGTAGCTCTCAAATGCACCTTTTTGCTGAGTCTTGCCATGCTTTTATTTTATTTATTTTTATCACTTAGTCTCTTTACAGCTTCTGGTGGCATTTGTTGTCAGTGGTTGTCAAACTAGCCAACTGCGAATTACCTGGGTAAGTATCAACATTGGTCACTTAGTTGAAACATATTCAGGAGTGACACTAAGTGGACGGAAAATATATGCCATCACCCAGTTCCAGTCATGTCTCTCTCATCATTATTCAACGAGACATGCTGAGGAGGATAGGAGATGAGAGAAAGAACCAGGTCGCCAATCTTAAAAAATGTCTATTGAGGCAAAAGACCAGCGACACCCTCTAGCTAGTTTACATTAGCTGTCTACTGAGCTGAGCAACTTCAACTCTTAAGCAAAGTAACCAATATAAAGACCGATTATAACCAATATAACAAATATATACATTTTTGCAGATAAGGTCCAATTACAGAATAATTTCTCCATTAACAGAATGTTGGATTGTTAGTTAACATTATTCTTGCAAACCCTGACAGCATTCTGTTACTAACTCACAGGCATGTCCCGAATGTGGACAAAGCAGCAAAAAACATTTATTCAACCTTGTTTTGACCAGTGAAGTGCAGCTGATGATGCCTTCTCTTTTATTTAGATCATGTGGGAAAAGTTAGGACACCCCTGGTTTAAGCAGTGCCGCCGATGCTCTAATAATCCTGAGGTTGTACTATTAAACTGTATGAAACCCCACTGGTCGTTGCCATGGTAACAGCACGTGGATAAATCAACCAGGACTAGTCACTTGAGGACACGAGTCGGAAATTTTCTGCTGATGGGAATCAAAGCTCGACCAAAAACTCAACCTTCCCACAGTGAACACGATCACCTTGAGGAACAAAAAGTCTGTGCAGATGAACGCAACCTGAGAGGCAGGAGGCGGAGCCACATCACCACCGCCGAGGCTCCAACACTGAGGAACTGGTGGAAACAAGAACACCTTGTGTCATGTTTGCTGAGTGTAAACTACTCACCTTTGTGGTTTGCTTTTCCCTCATGATAATTCTTGATAGCAGCACAACCCAGATGGGCATTGTGGCTTTGACTGTGGACAGAAGTGAGAAAGAAACAGAGTCAGATGTAAGGGTTCTGTGTTCATTTTATTTAACAGATATAAGGCAATGCAAACAGCAGCTAGTAAAACACGACAGATTAAAAGAAGCTCTGGGTTTAATGGTAGGACCACGTCAGAGCTACCGCCGCCCACGTCAGAGATAAAGCCACTCCTGTCTGTCAGATTTTCACATGACATAACAAAAGGTGTGTCATTAACAATGAGATACACCGAATAATACCTTCAAATAATTAGAAAAACCAACACATATTTTACAACCACTAGACCTGGGCAATGTACTGAATTAGTACAATTAGTCAAGGTTTTGCTTTGGAAAAAAATGAAAAAAGCTTGCGTCCCGAAATCAACATGACAGCTTTTTGTGGAGGTTCCTTGTGTTCAACGAAAACCCAACAGGCAACCTTTATGGAGTGATACATTCACAGTAAATATGATTCTCCAGTTATAATGGTACATTTTATTTTATTTAAAATAATTTTTATCATCATGTTTTTTCAAACAATATACAATGCTGTCTTTTGTTACTGTTGATACTAATCATTTACAGCATATTGTTTTACTAAATAACCTAATGTTTATCATGCAGACAAAAAATTATTAAAATTGTAAACTGTAAATATACCCCTGAATCATTGAGAACACTGTTCATTTTTTGTTTCTGCTGGGCCAAAAGGTTATTATGACCAAATGGGTAGAAGAACCTTCTTCAATACATCTGTGGATGTCTTTGATGTCAGACTTTATTTCTCTGGAAAGACTAAGATTTTATATTAATGATCAGAAGGACGTCTTTACAGAAGAGTTTGTAAAAGTGTTGGAGTATCTGGGAACTCAGATGGCAAACTGCCTGAAATAGACCTTATAAGGACTTTTGAGATCACTGCTGTGGATGTATTTTGGATTTGCTAAATATTTCATTCAAACTGTATATGTCCTGTGCTGGACTGTTATAATTTTGTCTTACCTGAATGTGCAGTATTGGTCAAAACTTTTAAGATATCTCTATTTTCGTTGAAGGAAAGACTTAACTTTTAAAAGGGTAATTATGGACAGTGTGATAAGTTTAAATATTGATTTTTTTCCCCTTGCCATTATGGTGGTAATATACTACTAATATTTCAAGACATGCATTACTGTAAAAGTAAAGGTCCAGAAAAACACAGTGACACAAGGTGGCTTTCAGGACAAATACATTGTAAATTTTGACAAATTTTTTAGGAATTCTGCAAAAGAAAATGGGAATGAATGATTGTTTCCATCCCCTATTGTTATGTGACAACTAAGAGTGGATTTAAAACAACATGAACTGTTGTTTGAGGACGTGATTGACGTAATATTACAAAAAAACCAAAAAAAACCCCAAAACTTAAGCTGGTTTTGGCTTTGGTCCCCAATCAATCAGACCTCTGGTCTGGATTATACACTGTTGTTTTAGACTCTCTGATTTGCATTTTGTTGGTATTTAATCTGGAAAGTCACTTCTGTTTACTTCTCCTGGTCCTCACATAAAAACATATGCAAACATTTTCCAAATATGTTTCACCTGCACCTCTTTGTTGTCCATTTTATTCATTTAATATCTCCACAACAACCAAATGTTTGTCACATTTTCAGTCTATACAACATCTGTTTCAGATCTTCTGAGTGTGACTGTATTTGTTTGGTTCTACGTATATGAATGTATAACTTGTCACCATTATTGAATTCTGCAGCAGATAACCCAATCTTAGTTACTAATTTTAGTTACTTTTTTAGTCAAGTAGATATAAGCATTACTAATTCATTAACCTTTAGAATTTACTAACTTAATAAACTGGCAACTTTGTGACCGTAGAGTGTATTTTGGAAACAAAAACCTAATTTTCTCTTTACTTAACAGGAAAGAATGTGAGGTTGGATTACTTTAGTGGCTGTAGTCTGATTTCTTCCCTGTATTTACTTCTGTAGCAGATCTTCTGAGTGTGACTGTATTTGTTTGGTTCTACGTATATGAATGTATAATTTGTCACTGTTATTGAATTCTGCAGCAGATAACCCAATCTTAGTTACTTGGTTACTTTTTTAGTCAAGTAGATATAAGCATTACTAATTCATTAACCTTTAGAATTTACTAATTTAATAAACTGGCAACTTTGTGGTTATGGAGTATATTTTGGAAACAAAAACCTAATTTTCTCTTTACTTAACAGGAAAGCATGTGAGGTTGGATTACTTTAGCGGCTGTAGTCTGATTTCTTCCCTGTATTTACTTCTGTAGCAGATCTTCTGAGTGTGACTGTTTTCTGGTTCTATGTAACACATGAATGCAAAACTGGTTATTGTTATTGGATTCAGAGCAGATAACCCAATAATACCTTCACATGAGCTTCATCTCTGCTTCAATCATTCACATGTGGGCTGGCCTAATTGTGTTTCCCCCTTGGAGACAGACACATGGGTCCTTCTGAACCGGCTCTTCCTCCCTGACGCACTCCTCCGGTGCGTTAATCAAGTTGCTAGCTAGCTAACATCAGCCACTTAGTGATTTCAAAGACGGGTCTGAAGCTGTTTAATTTACTCTTATTCTATCCAGGTAAGTTAATTATCCGCATGAAAGCCTGTCTTTTTACGGCCTACACGGCTGTGGTCTGACCCGGGGCCCACAGGCTGGTTAAATGTCGACTTGTCCGAGCGTTAGCCGGCTAAGCTAACATCAGCTGACGGGGACACATCACCAAGTTGCCCCGGCTGACGTGCTCCAGGTGGCCTCGCATTATCACCGAAAAATTAGCACAAATTAACGGAACTTACCGGTGTGCGCGTAGGAAACCGGGACTTTCCATATGCTGAAGTGCGCCGACACAGATGCAAAGTATTTTCCGAAGGCTAACGGCAGGATATACCAGCGGTAGTACCTGCTCGGCAGTTCTGTTTTGGGGACTCCCCATGCCCGCAGCAGCGGCGGGAGGAAGACGACGATGGAGATGATGTGGAAGAGAGACACCGTGACCGGGTACGGGAAGCCATTCAGGATGATTTTGTTGACGACGTTACCCCCGGAGCTGACGGTGTACCAGCACACGCACAACACAACTATCCGGATCCCTTCCCTGACCGGGGTCCGCTCCACCGCAGCCATCTTCCAGCGCGGAGTGACGAGTCACCGGCGGAGTGTGTCTGTTTGAGCCGGGGGAGGGAGCGCGGAGCCGGGGAGGAGGAAGGAGGGAGGGAGGGCAGCCGCCTGGAGGACCGCAGCACTTCCGGTTACAGACTTCAAAATACAAGCATCATCCGGCTCCCACCTGCATTCTGTTCATTACTGTACACTATATTGGAAAGCGTACAAACAAATCAAAATCAAATCAAAGTACTCCATTATAAACAAAAATCACACATGAAAAACCCTTTTGAAATGCCTTCTACAGTTTATCACCAACACTGTCTTCATGTATGTGGAAAAATAAATGGATTAAAATTGCATATTGTCTATAAAGCGGTCTAATCTCTGATCTAAATGTGCAGTACTGGTCAAAAACTGACCAAGAAGTGTAGATAATTCTCCATTATAAGCAATAATCATACATGAAAAACCCTTTTTAAATGCCTTCTATAGTTTATCATCAACACAGTTTTCATACAGATAGAAAAATACACTGACTTACATGGTAAATTGTGTATTAAGTCTCTGATCTAAAGGTGCAGTACTAGTCAAAAGACTTCAGTTTTGTTTGTAGGAGACATTGAGAATTATGGACTGTGTTTAATTTGTCTTTTTCTTGCCATCGCAGCTGCATCTTTATTACTAAACACTATAAGTGTAACATTTAGTATATGTTAAGTGTTATAACAACTCCATCATAACCAAAAATCGCATGAAAAATCTGATTGACATATCTTCCGTTGTAGATTTGACTGTAAGCTTTGTCCACTAGTGTTTGGTTGACTGATAACACACTTAAAGTTTTAATTGTCTGGTTTGCTGTCAAAACACTAACTTCTTAAAAGTACTATATAAATAGATTGTTATATTATCACCTGTATTAGCATCAGCAATTGGTCAAATTATTTTAAACATCATTAATGGTCCACAATTTTACAACTGATGAGTCTTATGTAAATAGAGCAAAATTAACTACAAAAAAAAATCTTTGAAAAAAAAAAGTCAAGGATTCATACCCACTGACAGAGGAAACAATCATGATTTCTGCAATTGTTTTTTATTAACACATATCAACATGTCCACTTAAAAGGACTAAGTAACAAATATGTTCTCTTCTGCATTCAGCTGAACACAAAAGGCTAAATTCTGTACATTCACTAAGGCTCTGTCTTCAGGGAAAACACAGGTTTTCATAAGGCAAACAATATCTAAAGGAATGACAGTAAGTTCTTTATCCACAAAAATCCATCCCATGTTCATTTGAGTTCTTCCCAACAGTACAAAGCTCCGCCTCCTCATGAATATTTTACAACTAAATGCACAGTTAAAGGAAAATCCAAATACAAAACAGATCACATTTTAAAACTGTGCAGTTTGGAGAGTTTTCCTGATATTTCAGCAGGGAAAGTTTGGAATGTTGCAGCTGCATCACAAAACCAATTCTGAATACAGAAATAGAATAAGAAAAGGATCGACTGTAGTCTAAACACGTATCAAATCTGAAAATGAACATTAAAATGTAAATAAATATCATACACAACAGCCTGTTTTATGCCCCGTCAACACCAACATCAATATTTTTCGAAACAGATATATTCTGTTTCACAAAATATCTCTGTCAACACGATGAATAAACACATCCAAACATGTCCAATGTCTCAGACAAACCAAATTGGCTGTTCTCCAACCTGTGGACACCGTGGATAACACTGGATGTAGCAGACTCAGAGGGTTTAATCTGTCATGGAGGTGTAGTTGAGTTGTAAACTCATGTTACCTTAAGTGTTGGTTGTGGAAGAATACATCTTCCATGATGTGGATTTGTCCATGACACTGCTCTGGTCCATCTCCCAAAAGTATCAGTGCTCAGTCTACTGCAGCTCATACACTGATTAATATACCTGGGTTTGATGTTTCAAGTGCAGCTTCATCACACAAACACATAACAGACATGAGCAAAATGGGCTGCGACGCCATTGATTAACAATCTCTACGTTTTCCATGAACAGACAAACTGGAGTTTAAAAAATATACACTTTAAAAACCTTTTCGTGACCCAAAACACCATTTTCATTTGCATGTAGAGAAAAATATCTGTTTTACTAAACATCTGCATTAGTGTGGACGGGGCACTACCCACACGTTCCGGCTCAATGAGCCTCCATCTCAAACTGCACTGTCACATCAGTTTCATGTGACTTTATTTAGAGACGTTAAAACCTCAAAAGACACGAAACAAATTCAAATGATGTTTCAGTGATTCTTTGTTCTAAAAGTCACCGTGTGCAAACAGCATTTCAACGCAGACATTTCACCAAATTGTGCATCAGTAAAACTTAGAAACTGTGACAAGCATGAAGTCTTGCTCTCATGTACTGTTTATGTTTAACATGTTATTGTACCCAGTATGATTTTAAATGTGCTGATTTGTGAGGATTATAACGTCTAATGAGTTTATGAAATATCTGCGTGCGTTCTTATGCATGTAAATGTGGACCCCAGGAAGACTCTCTGTGCTTTAGGCCACAGCTAATGGGGACCCTAACAAATGTTTCCTGACATTTGATGCTGGATCTCTGCTCTGATTGGTTATACGGCCTACACTTGGCTAGTATCAGGTGATGGCACTGATTAAACCAAAGTTTAACTTATTTTAAGAAATGCTTGGAGCTAAATCAAACAAAACAGTAAATTTACTTCCACAAGGCCTGTACTCAGGAGGGAATATTTAGAAATCGGGCTATGCGGTATGATGTCACGGCTCTTCTGGTCTTGTGTACATCTATAAAAACATGATATGCTCATGTCCTGAACATAAACTAATTGCCAGATTATGCATAGCCATTTCCCTTGATGCTGACCTCACAAAAAGTTGAAATCTCATAAAAACACTGATTGGTTATTCACACGCAGCCCAGCAGGCAGCACATTAATATCATGTTCACAACAGCAGCTTTCACTTTGACTCCCAGAGATGAGGACGTCTTTGTAAAATGTAGAAACCCATCATCAGTTTCAATCCAGACTGACGTAGGGCAGTATATTCAACCTGCTCTCATCTCCGTGAGGGTCTAAGGAGATGCACTCTGTCCAGTCGTACCAGTTCCCCTTGGTGTCGAAGCAGCCGTTAACCCCAGGCCAGTGCTGTTTGTGTAACCTGTCCAGGTCTTCAGCGCTGACCTCCCTGCTGACCCCCGGTATGTCTCTGACTGGGGGATCTGGTGCCAACACCAGTGTCGCTTTGTCGTCTTTACCTCGATGTTCCTCTTTTTTCAAGAATTCGGTCATAAAAAAATGTGCGCCAGGTGTGTGGGCGCCAGACGACGTCAGCACGCTGCTTTGCTGGCTCAGGTACGACTGGATGATGTCACTCCTCGACAGCTCTTTCCAGTCAGTCTGCTGGAACGGACTGGGAGTGATCTGTGGGTTCGGCTTCGGATGTTCTGACCACTGACCCTCAAGTTTGACCTCCACATCCTGGTAAGACTCCCTGTGGAAGGAGGATTTGATCTGCCCTGTAACGGGGTCAAATGTCAGCCGTCTGTCTTTTAACCTGACTTTTTTAACACCCTCTTCTACCGTTTCATCCTCCAAATTTACCGTGTAGTCCTTAGGCTTGTATTTCTTTTTTCTTTTCCCTGTATTAATGACAGCGTTATCATCTTCACTGCAGGATGAGGGGTTTAAGTTGTGAAGATCCGCATCTGCCGACCACAGATCGTCTGTGTGCAAACCCTGAACATTTAGAGGCTGAGAGGAAGACCCCAGCCCAGGAGTGTCCACAGACCCAGGTCTTACAGTGGGACTGGACAGATTTTGTGCTTGTGCTGTAGTCTGTAGTTTAACGCCAGCTTCCTGCTTTGGAGTTTTAGGACTGTGCAAAGAACACCGAGGACTTCTCGGTCGATACTGCCCCCCAGAGGCAGCCTGCTGCTGCTGCAGAACAGATGCTTTTAGCAACAAAGAAGTGCTTGGGGTCTTGTTGAATCCCAGGGCACTTGGATGAGGTTTTACAGCATTGACAGGGATTTTGTTTAGGCGGCCATTGTCCACAGGCTCTGATATCTCCTTATCTGAACTATGTACATGAGTATCAGTAAAAAAATCTGAACAGCCCCCCATGCAGTTGGTTGACAGCTGTTTGGAGTTCTGCATTTGATCATTAAGAGTCTTTTTGGATAACTTGGCTGGTACGACCTGGCCTTCCTTCTGGTCACCCTTTCGCTTCCTGTTTGGTTTCTCCACCCTCGGCGAGCGACAGTTGTTGAAGTCATTTCTGTTCTTCAGCTCTGGGACCGTTTTACCTGAAGGCGTGGTGGCAGCTGGAGAGGAGACACAGGGATGAGCACCAGCGTTGGAAGACCATGATGCACCGGTGTGGTTCTTGGACACCTCACCCTTCCTGGGCTCAATTAGCTTCTGCCAGTTTCGCAGCAGCTTCTTGGCCCGCTTTGCCAAGTCCTCATTCTTGGTTTGCTTCCGGACATCATTGATGAGTTTACCAAGACGGGTTTCCTTTAATGACATGAGAAGAGTTTAAAACACTGGATCTTCGAAAATCAAAAAAGTCTTATTTATTTTAATGTTGAATAGACATAGTAGCTTTTACCCAACCTACCTCCAGTGCCTCTTTGGTGATGGGATATTTCTCCAGGAAAGAGATGACCTCCATAACTACCACCATGTTGCATATCTGCTGAAAAGATGAAAAAAAAAAAAATTCACAGGTCACACATCAAACACTTTACAATCTGACAAATCTTTGACCTTTTGTAACTCAAGACCAGATTTGAATCAGCTTTCATATCTACATCTGTGCTTCGACCAAAACTGGTTTCAGGATCAATATGACAAACTGAGATTGTATGCAAATGTTTATGTTCAGTGCGTGAGAATCTATAAGACAGACAAAGGAATCTGCAGGCAAAGTTCATCTGTATATACCCTGAAAAAGAAATTACACAGGGAAAAAAAATACATATAAAAACACAATAAAAAAGGTCTGAACACAGAGCAGGAGAACAAAAAATGTTCTCCAGCTCTGTGCTAACTACAACTGAGAGGCTATGATGGTCTGGTAAATACACCTTTGATCAAATAAAACAGTGACTGGGAGGTAATACTATTAGGCACTGGATACTGACGACCAGATTTGTCTGTTCTGGTACTCATTGATTTATGGGGAGGACGCTGATCAGTTAAGCAACTACTGGCTTTTTCCTGCTTCAAACTATTTGTCTTATTGATCTTTAAACTCAACATTACTAGTAGAATGGGAAGGAAGTCCCATCATGTGCTAAACTTTGTGTGCTGGGCATGTATCCTGAAGATTTTGTAACCTTATAGCAGTCACTATTCATTGACTTTGGACTTTTACAAGCCAGATGGATAATTGGACTTTTATGGAAAAGTATGGACATACCTTCTGTTGGTTTGTGGATAAAAGAACTGGCTGCTAGTCTTGCTTGGGAAAGGCCAACATGTATTATTAAAAACAAGGACAAGAAATTAGCCTGTTTATGGGGTCTGTATATGGCTTTCTTGGAAAACCACAGCTCTGTATGACTTGATTTCCTATTCTGTGTTACAATTGTACACTACCATGGTCTGATTTTATAATTGTATTGTCATTTTATTTTATTTATTTATTTATCTTATTATTTCTTTTTACCTAATTTATGGTAATTACTTCTAGGTATGTATTTTCTGTAAGTGTGGATTTGGATTTTTCGGCCAGCAGTAATGTTATTTCTTTGTTCATTTACTAAAGAAAAATAAAAGTGAAAAAAGCATTACTAGTAGAGACATAAATCTGAACACCCTGCTAGAGCCAAACATGACAAGTTCCTATAAGAACTATTGTTACTGTATTTTCATATTGAATCTTTTAGTTTAATTTGCTTTCCGGTGATACCAGTGGCATAACCACACTAAAGCAATAAATCAGCCTATTGTTACTTGAGTGTGAAACTAAAAACCCCTTTAAATCTCCATTAATCGGTGATGAATGGTCAACAATAATGACCACTCATCTCTGCATTTCCACCGTTTGTCATTATCTGCCAGCTAAGTGTATGTCCATGTTATAACGTCAGTGCATTTTTAGTGGATACAGCCTTGGTAACAATGTCTCATAAATGTTATTTATAAAGTCATCAGGGTTTGTTTGTGTGCAAATGTGAGGCAAAAATCTGATAAACATCTGACACAAAAAATTATTACGTCACTAATTACACAAATAAATAAGCTGTGATTAAATTAGCAACTGCAAAAATCTGACGTGTGTTGTACGAATGAAGAACAATGAATGCTGAAACACAATCTAGAAACAAGAAGCTCTGTTAATAAGTAGCTATGAAGAAATTCTACAGAAAGTCTAGGGTGCCCTGCAGTGATTGAGCACATTTCACCACATCTGTCAGTTTCAGTTAATAGGAACATTCTGTTCCAGAGAAACAAACCAGGATTCTGCCCATGCATAACACATTTTAATATTACATCTTTTGAGATCATGTGCGTCAGTCTTTCTGTTACTTTAAAGCTCAATACTTGGCTCTCATCTTCATATTCATTAATTTACACCATCTATTGGGCTGGGCGATAAAACGATAACGATATATCTTTTCCTCAATAGAAACATGAGACATGCTCAATACAATTTCAATAGAATTCATTCGTCCATGTTTTGACAGAAATAAGAACAGCTAATCATAATTAAATAGCACTGAACCAATCATGCTAGAGCCACGGCGAGTTAGGTTGACGCCCAAAGCGCAGGTGTAAGAGCGGCCGCAGCACACACGCTAATGTTTGGGCTACAGGGACATAATGTGTTCCCTCGGGAGAAAATATGACCAAGAACTTGAGCGACCGGGTTACTGAAAAGTAGGGTGTGGTACAGAAGCCGGATGTTGGACATTCAAAGCATGTTGTTTCGTTTTTTTGGGGCGGCTGTGGCTCAGTTGGTAGAGCGGGTCGTCCAATGACCAAAGGATCGGCAGTTCGAATCCTGGCTCCGACTGTCCACATGTCGAAGTGTCCTTGGGCAAGACACTGAACTCTAAATTGCTCCCAGTAGGGTCTGGCAGCACCTTGTATGAGTGTGTGTGTGAATGCGAGGAAATTGTAAAGCGCTTTGGGCATCATGAAGGTGCGCTATATAAGGTCAGTCCATTTACCATTTTCGGTTTACGACAGTTATGGCAGTTACACCCCCACGTATATTCCCCCGGCACTGCTTTATGAAGATGTCAATTTTGATAATAATAATAATCATAATGGATTAGATTTATAAAGCACTTTTCTATTAATGCATACTCAAAGTGCATAGAGTGGATCCATTATTCATTCACTCACACAGTCACACTCTGGTGGTGGTAAACTACACATGTAGCCACAGCGTCCCTGGGGCAAACTGATGGAAGCGTGGCTGCCAACTTCCGCCTACAGCCCCTCCGACCACCACCGAACCGTCATACGCAAACCGCCAACCCTTCGGTTCCTGGACAGCCTCCTGAGCCTCAGCCGCCCTTTACTCTTTTAAAACTTGAACGCTTTTTCCTGCCGGTCACTTTTAGTTTAGTTTTAAATATGCGTACCCGTTTTATTTATCTGAAACCGTTGTGTAATGTTCTTCAGCACATCTGTCAGGTTCAACCTCTGACAGAAAATAAATCATATTTAAATGAAAACTAACCTGATGATGCCTTCACAACTAACTTATGAGTGACGGAAAATTCAACCTTGACAAAAACAGTGATTTGATTTCAGTTGTGATATATATCGATATCGTCTGACATGAAAAAAATCATCGTGATACTTTTTTTTCCCCATATCGCCCAGCCCTAACTACCTCTTAACTTTACCCACATCTGATGTCCTGTGCATGTGCATGGACATGAATACACTGACTTTTCTACATTAATAATAGCCAGCAGCTCTGGAATGTCTGCCCTTCAGTATTTAGTAAAAAGGGAACATCCTGTTACAGTCTGCTAACACATTTCAACATCTAGTGTTGTGGCATTCTGTACACTTTGGTGGTACTGTAACAGTGTTCAAACGCCAGCTTCATTGTCATCACAGTGTCAAACTTCAAGCTGTGTGAAATCAGTGTTTGTCACATTTGCACTGATTTACACTCATTAGTTAAAAACTGTGTGTCCTCATGTGGGGCTTTGTGCATTTTAGCCAGACATAAAAAGCTAACTTTGCTACAACAACATTAGCTCCAGCTCTGGAATGACTGGCATTACTTACTTTTTGCTAACTGCTGATCTTAGCCGGCTAATTAGCAAGCAAACAATACTTAGCCGAACCGGACGTATCCCCCACTTTGTCAGCCGTCTGTGGAGACCCGAAGGCCGGTCTGCTTGGCCTTATTGTCTGCCGTTCTGAGCCCGGTTCGGTGTTTAGGAACCGGCGGGTGTACTCACATTGCTCTGGCCGTCGATGGCCTGTAGCAGCCGGTCTCTCATCACCTGCGGAGTGGCTGTAGCCGCTGTCATCGCCTGGCGGTGTCTGGGGTCAGTACGGACGGACTCAGACAGCAGAATCCCCCGAAGAATGCGGCGCTGGGAACCCGGCCGGCTCTCACAGGCCCCGCGGAAGGCGTCTGGTGGCGGCGGGCATCATGCCGTACGATGCCTTTATGTTTATTTCAGACGCCGCCGTCAGGTATGTGATTATTCGGACAGTGAAAGGAAAGCCCTCTCCAGGAATCGGCCACCCCCCTCAGCTGGCAGCCTCCTCCTCCGCCGACGCGTCATCCGGCTTTTTGTTAGGCGCCCGCGAAAAGCATGATGGGACATTTTTACGTAAGCTGCGTCAACTCCGGTCATCCTGTGCGTCAGGTCTACCCACGGCAAACAAACAAATAAATAAATAAATAAATAAATAAGGTTAAAAAAAAAAAAAAGTAATAATAATAATAAAATAAAAAAGGTCTACCGACGGCAAAGAAAAAATAAATAATCAAGGTTAAAAAAAAGTAATAATAATAAAATAAAAAAAGGTCTACCGACGGCAAATAAATAAATAAATAAATAAGGTAAAAAAAAAAAAGTAA
>JAPQRP010000020.1:10126746-10144845 GCA_037367295.1 Apogon hyalosoma
ATATATACACACATATATATGAAGCACCAGGAACAAAATATTGTGAACTTTTCAAAAGATTATATCTTTACGAAAACTGTTTCATGATATCATTCCAGTATCCACTCCTTCAATGTGCTTTTGTTTTCTCTAACTAAACTTTTGTTGTTTGAGGACATCCAGGTGAAAAGAATGATCACATTTATTCCTAACTTTGTGTTCAGAATACATTTGAGCTTAATGCATTCAGATACCCATGTACATGGTTATACTGGAGTTTCTGAACAGCTGAGGTTTTTAGCATTATATCAAGTTTTGACTGCAATTTTGACACTTTTGAGGACAGTCACTATATTTACAATAATTGGAAATCATTCCAACTCTATAAACTACATTTTATGACAAAAGTAGTAAATCTACACTGGAACTAAAGTCTTTTCTATAACTGTGCAGCCCCTTCAGTGTCTTATCTAACCATTACATGCACCAAGTTAAATGCACATTATTAACTCACACGATCATGCAGAACATGATGAAGATGTTCCACAAAGCGATGAAGATCCGAAAGTATCGCAGGCTGAGCAGGAACTCTCTGATGTTGTCACCTACAAACATACCCTTTTTATTAGAACCTCTATATCTGTTCATTCCCTTCTTAATATTTATTCAACATCACAGACCTGTTGTTGGTCCACTGGCCTCATCTCCAAATCCTTGGGATTCCTTCCTTTTCCTGTAATAATTCAACAGTAATATTACGTGTTCACACTGCTCTGGTGTTGTGTGATCTGCGGATAGAATCGCTGTGACATCATGTCTTTCTGTGATTGTTTACTTTATGTTTAGCTGTATAGTCTCACATTTTCCATCTCTTTGCTGTACATGCTGCAGTTTGCAGTAATACTAATTAAAAGCGAATGGCTGTAATACTCACAGTTTAAAATTCAGCACAGCCCCTGCGTTCACCAGTAAAGTCCTGCAGAGAAACACACACTGTTTTACTAGTGTTTACCTGAGCTAGCTTAAACGGTGAGCTGGCATTAGCACGGAGGCAGTTAGCTTCTACTTTAGCACGAAGCCCTTCTAATTTAACAACAGCACTGTGACAGTAACATAAAGATGACACAATCATTAAAACAAAAATGTCGAATACGGTAAGAATCGAAAAAATTACCCGAATATTAACAGATCACCAATCATTTTGTCCACATCACATCACAGACTGTCTCACTTCCGCAAAGTGACGTAATCCGTGAACAACCAATCACATTTCAGTATAAGAGCTCTCATGGGGTCTGTGGTCCTGAGTTGGGTCTGTCAGGCAACGTGAAAGGCTTTTTCCTCCCCAAAGTGGTCTGCTTCAGTTTAGATGTTATTTCGGTTTCAGCAGAAACACAGCCGAGGTGTAACCAAACAGATTTACTAAAATACTACACGACAGCACATACTTAAGTCGGGGTATTTGTACTTTTACTCTTTTTTTTTTTTTTTTTTTAAACCCAATCTACCCGTCAAAACTATTTTGTCAATCATACAGTTGCTGTGTATGTCTGTATGTCTCCATGCTATTGGAAAAAAAAAGGGGGGGAAGCAGAACTATGCCTGATTTAATATGCACTGAGTCTGTATTTATGTTTCAAAACACCAAACATTTATTTACATGGTACACTGATCACAGTCATATAATCTATGTTATCATATAATATAATCTGTCCTACTTCTTAAAACGTATGTATTGTGCAGAAACGTTTTTTATTTCTGTTTGCTTGGATTTTAAACTGCTCTTCTTTAAATACTCTAAACCCAAAATGTGTTCTTGGCAAGTGTTTTTTTTTTTTTTCCCCGACCCTTTCATCGTTGTTACTCAACTGTTTATTTGGCATTTAGCTATCCATTAAAAACAAAATCAATAGCTGATATAATGAAACAAAAAAGTAAAGGTTAAAATACACACTGGGCGCAATTGGCATCAGGGCTATAGTTAATGTGTGGCTTCTCAGGTTTAATTTCTCAATTTGAGAGAAAATTAGAGCCTTTTACTCATTATTGTAGCCAAAAAAGTGGGTGAAAACGTGGAATTTATCACCTGGATATTTTTCACTTCGCAATAACATCACCCTCAAGCTGTGTTTCTATATTTTTTTGACTTAAAGCTGTTATTTTGAACTAAAAATGACTTCACTTCAAAACATCATTTGCAGTTTTTGGCGCCCTCTAGTGACCACCACCTTCATTATTTGCTTGTTTTATTCGCCTTCAGACATAAAAGCCACACGAGAAAATCTAAAAAATAAAATGATTAAATGTAAAATTAGTGTTCGGGGGTGTTTGTGCAGGTTTTAGGGTTTGGGGGTGAGATCATCTGCATCATCTGCTGGAATGTAAACAGCAGTGATATCACGTCTGTCACCATATTGCGGAGCTGTTTGGGATTAGAACGGGTCCGTGCAGAGTCTGATCCGGATTGTGATGAATATATATCTTTTCTGTCGGTCTTAGAGGATGAGAATAAAGCCCTGACATCGCCCTCGGATCTGGGGGTTGATGCTGAACGCGGATGGAAAAGCCCTTTTGTCAGGCGTTTTCTTGTCTCCCAGCTGACGCGCAAACGTCCCGCGGCCTGAAAAGCGGAGCAGCTGGCACGGAGCGCACACGACGGCGAGGATGATGATGCTGTGCTGGACATGAGTGGTATTAATAGGAGGGCTTGAGTGTCACAGGCTTTCACTGTTGAGACCGGGGGGCTTGGCGGAGAGGCTTGGGGGGGCTTCCGATCCTGACTGTGCAGTTGGATTTAAAAAAAAAACAAAACAAAACAAAACAAAGAAAATTCAATCACAAACAAAAACACAAACAGGAACTCGCTGCGTGGTTTGTATCAGAAGACAACATGGACAACGTGTTGGCAGTTCTTAATTTGGGCGATTTTGCCCAAGCTTTCTCCAAAATGGGAATGTTTCCAGTGTTTGATCTGGCGTATTACATCGTGTCCATCCTCTACCTCAAGTATGAGCCAGGTGAGTGTGTTTTACGCATTTCTGATTCCTAACACAGCCGCATTTTAGTCAGATTAAGCGCAATATCATGGAGGCTTTGCGTGTTTTTTGGCGCACACACGCACCTGCTCTGCGCGTAAAGTAAAACCTACATTAAAACAGACACGAACATAAAAGAATCAGCATGTTTTTTGTTTTTTTTTCTTTGAATCTGCTTAAACATGCAGGCTAAAACTTAATAGAAACTTTGATATTTGCATTAGCCTCTTAGTCTGTCTCTAATAATAACTAACTCTTGTGTTTTATATATTTGGAATTCATAAAATAACCACATTTCAGTCAGACTGAGCAGACTATCATGGAGGTTTTGCGTGTTTTTGGCGCACACATGCACCAGCTCTGTGCGTAAAATCAAACCCACATTATAATAGACACAAACATAACAGAATCAACTTTTTTAAAATTTAAATCTGAAAAAGCTGCAGGTTAAAACTTCAATAGAAACGCTGATTATTTGCAGTAGAATCTTACTGTATCTCTAATTATACTTGAGCCATGTTTTATTGCATTCATGACATTTTTAACCTCTGTGTCTGTAACCATGGCTGCACATTACTGTGATATCCTTACAGGGACTTTATGTTGTTATCTGCACCCTCCTTATAAAGCATGACCTGTTACATAAACCACTGCTGCTTGATGTGAGGGAATGTGTGTTGCTACAGCTGCCTGACCCCATTTACACTGAGGAAATCACTGGAGTAGATTATGGCACTCGGCTTTTGGTAATGCCTGATATTTTCCAAGATTTAACTCCTTTGAGCAACAGGAGAATGTGGACGGTGAAACCTGATAGAAAGCCTGTGCATACCAGCAATAAATAGACAGTCCTGAAATAGACAGCAGTGGGCCTCTGAAGACCCTCTGCCGCTCACTTGGAGTCTTTAACTCCAGGAACAGACTCTGTCGTACTCAAGAGTGCACTGAAAACCCAAAAGTCAGTCCCTAAAATCCAGTTCTTCTGTCTTAAAGTTAACACTGACTTAAGGTGACAGTGCAGGTGTTATCTAGTCTTTATTTTGAAAGTGTTTGGAGCAAAAAACAGCAAAAAAAATAAAATCATTCCAACAACCTCAAATGTTAAAGTTTATCATTGTCCTCTGATGTGTCTCGCATCTACACAATTTCTTTCTCAGTTTTCACAAGAAAGTAAGTTATGAGGTTTCCGTGTGAGATAAACCGATGGAATTCGAAAATTATTTGGCTCTAATATCAACCAATATCTAATCATCAAGCTTTGGTTCTCAAACTAATCATGACACATCTGTATGATCTTGAATTTGTGATGTTTTGTTGAATATTTTACTTCATTTTTGTCATGTGTTATTGACTAGAATTACTCACAGGGCGGGAAAATAACATAAAAACTGCACCGAGTCACTTATATGCTCAAAAATCAGTTTGATTCTATGTTGTACATTTATTTTCTTTATTTTTACAGATACAGATTCTTTTATTAAAGTATTTCTTACTTAGATCTGGATGGATCTATTGCAATTAAAGCCCATTTCAGACTCACATAATCTGTTTTTTTTTGCCTGGATAGGGATTTATGGGACAATCAGCTCAAAACCATCAAAATATAATCCACTTTTGTTCAATTTCTAACAGCGGTATCAGCAAAAGTTCGCACCAATGGCAGATGACGGCTAGTATTAGGTTACTAAACTGGAAATACTGAAAATAAAACCTCTAAAGATAGAGATTATTCGCACCTAGAGTTTCTATTAGTTTGTTTAGTTACGCATGTATAGATATTAATTGATTCAGATTCATTAAAGTGAGGAAAAAGTGAACATTTCAGACATGTATAAAGACTTTTTGAGCAATATCAAGAACCACAGTGAGTTATAGTTCCTATTCAGGTGATTAAAGGTGAATTTGGACTTTTTTTTTTCCATGTCCTGACTTTTACTAATCTTTGTTTTGTGAAGAAACTCAATTGAAAGTATAGTATACAACTGAATAAATAAGAAAAGGAGTCTTTATTGTTAATGAACTATAAAAATCCAACATAATTTAGTTTAAAATGTCAATAAAAACTAAAACCTGTGCGATTTTTTTGTGCTAGAACAGAACAAATGTTATATAAAGTAAATGTATGAATGAAAAATGGTGTTTATGACCTGAATATATGATAAAATGTCAGTGTGCGAAAGATTTAAAGGGTGTGAAAAGCAGACATCAAAGCAGAATTGGCATCTTATTATTTAATGTAAAGGAAGCTTCATCCATTTATGTATGAAAACCGGATGTGAAGTAGGAGTTTGACACTAGTATTGGTTTTAATTTAAGAATATGATTCGGTGAAGTGTGATTATATGAGCAAGAAATGAATGAATGAAACAAGTTAAAGAATGAAAGAAACACAAAATAAGAAACAAACAACTGAAGGATAGAAACAAACACAAAGGGATAAATGATTCAGTGAAGTTGTGTGACTTCACATATTTTACAGTCAAATGAGCTCTGCTGCTCATTTGCATCTTCTTCTTGCCGCCGCCTCAGCTCCAGGTTGTAGTTCACGCTCAGTAACGTGAACGCCCTCGGCGACAACATGGACGAGGCCGGACGGAGACAAGTGTAGGGGTCAGAGGTCACAGCGGCCTGACAGTTGCAAGGCAGGAGAAGCATTTGAGCACATTATATTTATAGGGTGGCATTTGTCAGGATCAGGTTCCCTTCGAACCCAGACCAGGATCTCTCACACACCTGTTTTTGGAGATTTGTGCAGCAGTTGGCGCCGCTCGCTTCTCGATTTACTGGAGCGAACCAACAAAAGCAGCTACGGCGAACTGAGATGAACATGTAGACACGAAACACGACGGATCCGACATAGAAAATGAACCATGGAGGGTCAGGACCAGGTTTCAGAAAGGACAGGATGTATTCAGTGATGTCAGGTCATGATGGACAGAGGGTAAGGATGGAACGGAAGACATGTCCAAAAGAAAGAAAGGAAGAGAAAGAGAGAAAGAGAGAAAGAAAGAAAGAAAGAAAGAGAAAGAGAGAAAGAAAGAAAGAAAGAAAGAGAAAGAAAGAGAAAGAGAGAAAGAAATAAAGAAAGAAAGAAAGAGAAAGAGAGAAAGAAAGAAAGAAAAAGAGAGAAAGAAAGAAAGAAAGAAAGAAAGAGAAAGAGAGAAAGAAAGAGAGAAAGAAAGAAAGATAGAAAGAGAAAGAGAGAAAGAAAGAGAAAGAGAGAGAGAAAGAAAGAAAGAGAAAGAGAGAGAGAAAGAAAGAGAGAAAGAAAGAAAGAGAAAGAGAGAGAGAGAGAAAGAAAGAAAGAAAGAATATATGTTCAAAGGTCATGCATTGTGTTTTGAGAAACAAAAACAATAACAAACAAAAGTCAGAAACAAACAAAATAAAGAAAAAACAAAATGAGAAAGAAAGAAACTATAAAATAATAATAATAATAATAATAATAATAAAACTGTATGTTTTGTTCAAAGGTCATATATTTTGTTTTGAGAAAGGGAAAAACAAACAAAAAATAAACAATAGTCAAGAAAAAATAAACAAATGCAAAACAAACAAACAAACAAACAAACAAGCAGTATGCATCTTCAAAGTTCATGCAAGAAGACAGACCAAAGAAATAAACAAGTCAGAAAGAAAAAAAAAGACATTCAATATAAAAAGAAAGAAAAAACAAACCAACAATGAACAAACAAAAGTTTGCGTAGTTTGAAGGTCAGACATTTCAGGTTCGACTAAAAGATGAGGCTGGAAAAATGAGCTGCAGTTTAACAAACGAGGCAAACTTCAAATAACACGGAAGTAACACGAAGGGAAATGTCTTCACATATCAAAACATGTTTATAAGACACAGAATGTTCATCTGCATGTCTCCTATGCTGAAACTGAATATTTAAAACATGTAAACTGTTGTTTTTACGCAGATGTTGAACTGTTGCGTGTCTTTGAAAGCCTCATGTTCAGTCTGTGAACGGTCGACTCTTAACTGTGTGAAGATCCTGAGTCAATATTAGCTCATGATAATAAGATGTTTTATCAGGGTGTGTTTGTGTGGGTGCGGACGCAGATAAAACACAGCAACACACATGGACTGAGATGATAAAGTCATGTTAACAGTCCTGCACGAAACTGGGCATGTGGATGAATGAATGAATGAATGAATGAATGAATGAGTGAAAAATACATTTGGAAACAGGATTTAGAATATTCCTTTAACCCTGATCGACGGTGCAAGATCACTTTTCTTTATTTATCACAGACTATATTGTCTTCACGGTATAAATATGTATAAAATACTGTTATGCAAGAAAAATAAAATGTCCATGAGTGAGACTGAATAAACAACTGATCAACCCTTGAACTACAACAGTCAGACTGAATGTGTTCTCATGACTTGCTTTCATTGTATCACCATAAAAAAAAGGGTCATTCTCAACCTAAACCTAAACTTTTCCTGAACTGAACAAAGAACTAGTTACAAAACAGTAACAGAAGAATTATTCAAAAATAATCATGAAAATCTGAAAAGGAACCCCTCTGTGCTGTGATGTTTACAGTCCGTTCACCCATGACAAACTGTTCCATCACTTTTCCTTTTAGCTTTTCTGTCTCAAAGCCCTGAAGGCCTGAAGGACCTAAATATGTTCATCTATAGAGATCTGAAGCCCCGCCCCTTCTGCTGCTTCTCCATGGGACTTTATCCCAGAAAACAACAGTATTAAAGTCACTGAGGGACAGTGAGGTTCCCCTTTGTGTGATTCAGCATTTCCACATATGATGTTTGCCAGTTTAACAGATAATTTTCCAAGTGAATAAAGTGTGAGTTTGTTGTAAAACTGTTGAAGTATCAGACTGTGAAAATATGTAAATATAAAAACTACACCCTGAAGGTCATGGGGGTGACGTTACTGTACCCGTCTCTGAATCTGAAGATGTCTCTGCAGCTTCAACATGACCAGACTGGACACATTTTCACATCTTTAAGACTTCTACACCTCACTGTAGAAGAACTAGATGTTTCTTGATTATCTCTACCACGATCAACAACTTTTAAGGCTTGTAAAATTATCTTTTAATTTGAAAAAACATCATATATGTAAACCGTGACATAAGTCAGACAAGATCAAAAATTCATCTCTCACCGTTGATGCTGTTCACGTTTGTTTTGAAATGACGTCACCTGGGGAACAATGGAAGGGGCGGGGCTTCAGCTCTGTCATAATTCAGTTTTACGATTTATTTTTTATCGTTATTATAAAATACTGTATGTTAAGGCTAAGGTTAACTTGCTTTATTATATCTGAATTCAGTCTCTGCATTTTAACTATTATACACACACAGTACTTAGCATTAGCATTAGCACATAGCAGACATTAGGAGCAATTACCTGCGCTTATCATGTTTGCAGTTCAGTTTTTATCACAGATGATAGTTAAGTCTAGAATGTATGAACTCTGTTCCAGTAGGAGCTGCTGCTAAACAAGACTGAATTATAAAGGTAAAAGGTAAACTCATTTTATTATCGCAGTAGGGAAGTTTAGTCCCTGCATTTTACTCACCTAGCATTAGCATTAGCATTAGCATATTAGGAGCAGTGAGCTGCCATTGAAGAGGCTTGGAGACTAACTCCAGATCTTTTTAACATTTAACCTATATGCACTTTTTTTCTTCAGTCATTAAGTTGAAGAAAAATGTTTATTTGTGAGTTTAAATATGGAACAAAAATCAGTTTAAAAATTCAACACGTTACAAAGGTCATATAAGACAAACCATATGACAACTCAGTCAATATTAATGTAAGTGGACGTTAATTACAGGACAAACGAACCTCCAGAACCTTCACCCAAATCCATATATATATATATATATATATATATATGTGTGTGTGTGTGTGTTACAGCTTTATGTATGAATATTATGTTTTTTGTTGTATTGATCATTTCTTTCCTGCTTCTTTTTACTGTACCTGAATGGAGCATCTCATTCAGATTCAGATTGTAACCTCGACCCCATCCCTTGTTACAGGCTCAGTGGAGGTTTCTCGCCGGAGTCCCGTGGCCTCGTGGCTCTGTGCCATGCTCTACTGCTTCGGCAGCTACATCCTGGCAGACATCATGCTTGGACACAGCCCCCTCGACTATTTCCAGCACAACAGCCACATCCTCCTTGCCTCAGCTGTCTGGTGAGAGAAGTCATCAGAACTGTTTTTAACCCTCGTCAGGTCCGGTTTTACAGATAGAAAAGAGGAACTCTGACCATCAGGGTTTATATGAAAAAGACCTGGAAGATTGAAATCTATTGGAGCTGGTTTGGAAGCACAGCCAGAGTTAGTTTCTAATGGAGAAGAACTCATCAAACTCTCTCTGTTTGATGAGTAAAAGTCAGACATATGTGGTCTGTTTTGTGCTGCGATTGTTGACGTTTGCTAACTTGAGTATCACACAATGTTGCTGCTGTAGAGGAGCTGAAGTATAACTGTAATAATGTAATAGCTTTCAACACTGTTAGAGAAAACATCCTCAGTTCCATTCATTTTGTCCAGCTTTGAAAATGGGAAATAGAAGTTCTTATGATGAATAAATTCTGACAAGAAACTAACTCAGTCGACTGACTGTTCTAGAAGAATGAGGTAACTCTACCACAGCACCTCCTGCACTCACCTTTTACTTTCACAGATACCATATCCTACTTGTGAAACGGGATTAAGCCATTTCCTTTGACTGGTACTCATATATTTTTTTTAAATTTATCATCAGAGTGGTTTATTAGCTCCAAACCAAAATATGGAGATGCAGCTGATTCTTTTTTTCTTTTTTCTTTTTTTTTTTTTTTTTTTACAACTTTTTAAACATTATTTTCAATCTACTCAACATTTTGTGGAAACTTGGTTTCTCTTATATGAGTAACGTCAAAAGTGATCAGTTTCCAATACAAATTTCATGTAATAAATGCACACAAGTCTTACAAATTTAACCTTTAAGTGATAAAATATTTTCTCTGTAACTCATTAGCATTATGTACACATGTTTAACATATATTATTAGTTACTTATTGCCATACATATTAATGCCAGATTGGCTCTTTAGTGATATGAAACACTTATTTTGTATCACGCAGGAAAGCGTAAAAAAGATCACTATTCATTCCTTAATTTATTAATTTTGGATTTTAACCCATAAAGACCCAATGCTACTTTTATTGCAGTTCCCAAGTGAATTTCTCTCTTCATTTAACCTTTCTTAAGTGATTTATTACCATTTACTGTAACATTATCTGTTTTATTTTGCATTTTTTCAGTGAAAATCAGGTGTTTTCCTATATTGAATTCACTGATCATATAGAAACAGAAAATACAGAAATGGAGAAAACTGAAGAAAAAGTGACTTTTTCTGCAAAGATATCAATAACTGAACGTTAGAACAAGTGTGTCCGTCCACTGTCATTGATCCAACTCCACGGGTTTCACTGGTGAATCAATGTTGTAGGAGATGATGGCGTTTCCACGGTAACTACGTATTCTCTGAACGTCCAAATGGGTCATATCTGATGACCATGAAAAGATGACAAACAGTATTTTACACCAATTATTGACATGTATTGATAGGATTAATGGATCATCAGGTATTTAACATGTACATCAGTAGATGGTTTTGGTCACTGGTGGACGTTTGGGTCTTTAAGGGTTAATTTGATTGACATTAATAAGTTGAAATCAGGAGGTTTTTGAAGGAAATGTGTGTTTTTGTTTGTTTGGTTTTTTTTTTACTACAAATGATGACAGATGAAAATAGAGAAAATAGACAATAAAAACCGAGAGGACATACCTTTGTCTAACAGTTCTCCGTCTTTCTGCTCGGTCCAAACCCAGGTACCTCATCTTCTACTGCCCACTGAACCTCTTCTACAAGTGCGTGGCGTTCCTTCCTGTCAAACTGGTCTTGGTTGCTCTGAAGGAAGTCGTCCGCACCCGCAAGATCGCCGCTGGTGTTCACCACGCTCACCACGCCTACCACCACGGCTTCATCATCATGGTCATCGTTGGATACGTCAAAGGTGAGAGGGCCAACTGAAGACCAGTGAACAACGACAGAGCTGCTGGAGTAAAGTGGAAACGTGGAGATCAGTAGAGCTGGCGAAGTAACGTCCATAAGTAAAGCAGATACTGTGCACAGGCGTGAAATGGTTTGGAGATGGAAGAATTTTTTATTTTATTATTTTTTTAACGATTATTTAATTAATGTAATTATTATATAGTATTTTTAGGTTAGTTTTTAAAATTCTTTTGTGTATTTATTTATATTTTTTTGTTTAAAAAAAAAAAAAAAGGAAATGGAAGAAATTTAAGAGATATTTAGACGGTAACGGAGGGAAAAGGGGGAAGCCGAAGCTGAAAAACGCATTACTCTGTAAAAACATTCACATTTAACAATTATCATTTTTTTGATATCTTCTCCAAATACTACGTTCTCACTCTTAAATTGTCGGATTCTGTTGCTTCATGACCCATTTGCATCAGTTTTCAGTGCACTAGTTGTTCCTGTAGCTTCAGTTGTAGACATGTATTATAGATGTAGATGGTTGATAGAAATTATAAAAATATCTCATCTACGTGTCACATGAGTTATACTAGTACATACAGCGTGCAGTCTGAATGTGTCAAATCCGTGCAGTGGGTAGAATTACAGCATACGTTTAAGAATAAAAAAACTTGATGACAGGGAAATGTTATTAACCTTAATAGATCCCAGTCGAGAGGGAACATGTTCTAGTTTCTGTATTTAACATGTAAGTGAAAAACAGTCTGAACTACATCGGTTTGAAAATGACTCTAATCCTAAAAGACGTGGCCGATGACCTTGTGGATGTGAAGAGGAAGTGGTTGTGGTGAAATGCCAAAGTTTATGGACTTCAGACATGAACCCTGGTCTCCTGTCTTTGGTTTTTCCTTGTTGTGTTTCTTATTTTAGCCCCATTACCCCCTGATCCTTTTTATAACCATGACCAACATGTTTTCAGACCGAACCAAAACACAATCACAACATTGTATAGATCGCTGGTTCCTAAACTTTTCCAATGCGCACCCCCCCAAAAAAAAAAAAAAAAAAATAATGTCTTCTCAGCAACACAATATCAATGACTAACAACATATTTAAAACACTGTCTGTTTTCATCTTGTTTCTTTTACATAATTTTTATATTCTTGCTTAATTTACATACATTTTTTGTTGTCTTTTTGCACCTTCCACTTATTTACATTAACATTTTCACCGTTACTTTTACACTTCTGAACATTTCCGTCAGACACTTTTTTCTATTTTACTTAATAAAATGAACTTAAATGTCATATTATTGTGTGTAGTTTGCTCTCATATCTTGTTACCAGTTATAACCTTTATTTAACCAGGAAAAAAAGCTCATTGAGATTAAAATTCTCTTTTTCAAGAGTGTCCTGGCAGCAGCAGAAGTTACACAAAATGGAAATCACAGCCATACATCCACACTAAAAATATACATAAACACAATAAAAACAAACATACATATAAAACGTCACCATTATTTTAAAAGGTACAATACGTATAACAACAATGTTCCTTAAAAGCATCTCAAAGCTGAACCCAATTCAAACAATTAGAAAAAAACATCTCCATCCACATTTGTCCTTTTCCCATTCATTTAAAATGACTTTGAATGTATTTAAAGAGACCAGTTCCTTCAGTTTAATGTCCTTCTGTAGGTCGTTCCAGGCAGTGGGAGCAGAATATTTAAAAGCTTTCTTTCCCAGTTCTGTTCTGACTTTTGGAGCCTGTAAAGAAAACAGATCCTGGGACCGGAGACTGTGATTTCATAGAAAAAAATAGAAAAAAAAATCCCTACCATTTTCCAGTTTAGGAAAAGCAGGTTTACACATCTTTAGGACAAACACTGCACGCTGAAAAACAGAGCTATAAGAGTTTCATCGCATTGAAAACTGATGCCCAGACCAAGTGTCGACATGCAGCAAGTTAGGAGTGAGAATATGCATGTAGAACAGAAATGTGTTTCTCTAAAGTTACATCACAAACAGACTTCCTGTAGGTGAACATTTAGATGTATATGTGGTATAAAACACCACATATTCCACATTATTTTAACAGCAGAATGAGAAATAATCTGCATGTTACTGGTTTTAAGTGAATAATTGATCTGTTATGTTTGAATCAGGGTTTTGTTGCAAACTTTATCATCACAATATCATAAAAGAATCAGATGGAGATGTTGTGTGTATGTTAAAAAAGAAAAAGAAAAGGGGTGGGGGTTGTCTTTCTCGGTCACTGTCCCGACCCTGGACTGTTCGTGCTCCACCAGTGAGACCCTGAAGGCATCGTGTATAAAAAGGGGAGGAAAGCCAAAGCCAAATAAGAGCAGTGACGCGAGACGCAGACTTTTTTGTCCTCATTTTTCTCCGGTGTCTATTTTTATCCCTGTAGGATCTGGAGTGGCGCTCATGTCCAACTTTGAGCAGCTGCTTCGCGGTGTGTGGAGGCCCGAGACCAACGAGATCCTCAACATGTCATTGTAAGGACGTCAACCACCGCCACGCATAAAGAAAAACACAATGAAGTAACTGTATTCAGACTCATAACACTGCCCACAAAACAGACAACCTACTGAGGATTATTTCATATTTATTACACGGGCGTCCTCTAGTGGTCCCATCTAAAAACACACCGTTATTGATGCCTTTACCCACTCGAATCTATGATCACAGTGGATGAAAATCTTGAACTTCAAGGAAATTTCATGTTAATTTTACTAACTCACACTTAAGAGAATAGTTTAAATGCTGAGTGAAGAAAAAAAAAAAAAAGTGTTTAATTAAGATGTAAATACTGAGGATTTACTGTCATGAAAGTCGATGCGTCCTTATCCAGCCAAAGTTGAACATTACTTTTTGTGACTGTGATGCTTGATTATGTGCATTTTCTTCAGCTTTATCCTTCTATTCCACCACATCTCAGGGGCAACAGTTGTACTTTTTACTTCACTACCTTTGTCGCTAAGCTTCAGTGCCTTTTGCAGTTTTTCATCTCCTTCCTGTTCAATGGAAAAACTGCAAATGAGTTGATTTTTATTAACTGTGATCAACTGAACAATGCAGTATCTGGTTTATTGATCGACTTAAAGACCTTCCTCCGTATTAAGCTAAATGAACTCTGTTAGGCTGGAAAATACTTTATTGCAGAGCTTTTTTTTCCTTTTAATGAAAATCAGCTTTTTACTAATACACTGGTTCTCTCAAGGCAGCAACACAGACATAAGACGACTTTACATTTACTATGATATGATGCATTAGTGCGAATTAAACCACCGACAGTATGAAAAATAGTTCAAATGTGCTCAACTTTAAGCCTGTGCAGCAGTGAAATCCATTAAAAACACCATATATGACATTAAATCCTCATCCTATGTACTTTTACATAAGTACGGTTTTTATTGTCAAACTCGTCTTTTACTAGATTCTTATTTTCACGCTGTGGTTTTAGTGCTTTATTCAGTGTAATCCACCTCTGGATCGTCTTCATCCGTGTGTTTTCCGTCTCTGCAGCCCGACCAAAGCCAGTCTGTACGGCGCCATCCTCTTCACGCTGCAGGAAGCTCATTGGCTGCCGGTGTCCAAGAGCACCCTCATCCTCATCTTCACCCTCTTCATGGCGACGAGCAAGGTGAGCGCTCAGCGGTACCGCACACCACGGGGGTTACAGGGTCAAACCACTACCACTGCAGAACGGGTGTCTGTTTTAACTAATGTTCAGCGTGGACAGTGTGTTCTCCAGACGTTCACTTTGTTTAATGCAGACAGTTCCTTCCCACTACATGTGAAACTATTAACACCGGTTGATAGGTAATCGATTTCAATAGTTATCAAAACACCTATTTTACATTTTATGTATTTATAGTACTTTTAGAAATTTCATTTTGACATTAAAAAGTTGTTTTTTGCAAATACTTAAAAATGCCAAATTATATGGAGCATGAAAGGAATAAAAACGGAAAAACATCCCAGGAAGTAAATATTTTATAGGTACTGTACAGAAGCAATGGAGGTAATTCAGTCACATTATAAGATTTATTGGTTGCAAAGCATTAAAATGCATTTGCAAATGTAGAGACACAGTCAAGTCTCTATATTATAAAAGCCAAATGGCCTCTGTGTGTTTGTGTGTGTGTCTGGGGACTCATGCTTAGTCCGTACAGAGCTGACTGCTGCAGTTTGGTATACTTATGTATCTGTGGTCAAGGAACAGACTAGCAAAAACAGACCAATATTTTGGGAGATATTAGTAATTTTGGAACCCAGTAGCCTTATAATCACGTTGCTATACCCAGAACGCTTTGGCGGTGACTGCAGGACATGAAGAGGCGTTCACGTGCACTTTTCAAGATTGTAACTCGTATTTAACATAATTCCCATGTTAGTGAAGATGCAGGTGGAGAATTACTGAATGTTTGTCTATGAAATAACAGCAGTGAAGGGTCAGGGCTGGGAATAAAGGATACTGGAGGTGGTTTCAGAGTCCAGGATGCAAAGATCTGAAACAGGAGGCTGAAGCACTCGACCAGGGGGCCATGAAGGTCTTCACATGGTGAGGGGGTAGTGGAGAAACCAGGCTTAAATACACAGATGAGGATGAGGATGAGGATGATTGGAGGCAGGTGTTGCTTGTCAGCCACGCCTTAACAAAAGAAGGGGAGAAAACAGCAGCAGGAAAACAGAACACCACAGATACAAAAGTAAATATATTTAACCAGTTTTGTATCACCACATCAGAGCGCATTACCGTCCCAATACGAAGGCTGTATCTTGAATCTTAAATTCCCGGAAATGTTGGTAAAAAGGAACAACTGATGCAAGAATAATTTCATATTTTGAGCTGATGATAAAAAATGTTGTAGGATTTCAGTAACTTTTAAAGGGGCTTTGTGGCGTATTTCTACATTCAGATTTACCCCTAAGACACCTGCTTTTGTCCTCTGTGGGGGACATGAGTTTCACAGCTTTATTTAAAAACACACTAGGGCGGGGTCAAGGGCGTCACAGATGGACCGCCCACTACTTTTTGATTCATCACTTTCGAACCAGACAAGTTTAAAACAAATATTACACATAATTTTAAAGCTCTAAATGCCATCTTAAACATACTCAAAGGGCAAAATTTAGTTTAAAATATTTTTACATGAAAAATATCAACAACTACTGAGTCACAGACGGACAAAAAATTAATGTCTATTTTTTGCAAGAATTCCAAAGTTCTCCAAAGTAAAGTTTCTCTGACATTTTCATCCTCAGATGTATTCAGTGTTTACCTTAAACCCTGTATTTTACAATCCAATAACTGGTTCGAGGACACAAATATTAGATCAGACCTAAATAGAAAGAGTTTAGAAAAATGGCAGCGTCACAGATGGACAACAAAACATTTTTAAAATTTCAGTTATCGATATCATATACATTTATTTACAATATTTATAACATACAAATAATATTAAAATTATATTCAAATGTATTTTCATTCATATTCATATGCATTTATTAATTTCATTAATTTATTAATTTCTCATAAAACTCCTTAAATTTTTTTCACACATTTTTTCTCATTTCAAAATACATTTTCCTGAAAATATAAGTAATTACCTACCCATAAATATAAGTTTGGTGTAGATTATTGTAATTACATTTCTTTGACCATTTGTTAACCTTCCCTTGACTTCGCCCACTGCACAGAATGACCCATAACAAAGTGTGTGCATTGTTGTGTCATGTTGTTTTTTAACCAAAGATAATTATTTAATGCAAATAAGCTGAAACTTTTCCACTCGTATCTCATTGGTCTTCTATCTGTGCCCGCCCCCAGGTGGTGATGACGGCGCGTCACTCCCACGGATCCCCCTTCGCCCTCATCGAGTCCTGGGTTTGCCACCTGCTCTTCGGCTCCCCTCTGGCCGGCGCTGAAGAAGACCACCACGCCGCCGCCCCCTCCTCCCCCCTCAAAACCAAGGAGGAGCTGAGCGACGGCGCCCGCAAGAGGAAGGCCAAGAAGGCAGAGTAGGACGCCACCGCGCTGCCCAGCAAAACAAAACTGCATCTGATTGGCCCTCATGGCTGTCACGTGACGGGACTTCCCATCCTCTCTGGGGAAAGGGGCAGTTTGTTGTTTTACCAAATGAGACCCTTTCTATTAGAGCTAAACGGTGCTTTCTGCGTTTTCCACAGCACAGGGACTCTGTAAATACCACGGCTAATGTTTCCCACTTCAACCCAACCCGGACGCCTCAGACCTGTTAATTTACATGTTCGTGAGCGTCTTCGTGATCGTAGGAGGTGCATGGTTCCTTTAGGGTGGCCTCCGTTCCCCTTCTGTAGGCGTGTTACCGGGCGTCCTCGGTTTCCTTTTAGTCCATCCACTGTGTTTCATAATAGGAAGAAACGGAACTCACAACTTAATAAACAATCTGAAAATCAAATGTGAATAAAGCATTATGTGAAAACACTGCTGCTTTTTACATTGAAATGACTTGAATAAAACCAAGACAAACATCGTGTCTTTGTGTGGAGTCAGATGTTTATTATGACTGATAATGGTTATGACAAACACGAACAGAAAAATGTCCGTACATTTCAGTATTTATGAACATATGCACAGAATAACAAAGAAAACACTATTTCAGTGCCTTTTATTACCAAAAAACACATCTATCAAACAAATAAATGGGTTAAAAATGATATCAGATTAAATATAGTCAATTTATGTCAAACAAAGATTTTCACATAACTGGTGCAAGAATAATTCACACTTTAAGCTGATAGTTTTAGGGCTAAATGGAAAATTTCTACTTTCAAATATAAAAAAAGACTTAAAATTGTCATCAAAGTGTTTAGAATAAAGAGGTGTGAAGTTCTGTGAAAGATGCCAAGTACTGACTGTAGAGTTATGAAGTTAATTTATTTAAGGGGATGGATGTGACCACTAGAGGGAGTAGTGAGTCAAAGTGTGAATGTGTGAACGAATGAATAATGGATCTACTGTACGCGCTTTGAGTATGCATT
>JAPQRP010000020.1:10176960-10192290 GCA_037367295.1 Apogon hyalosoma
ATGGAGCTGTGGAGTTGAATGAATGAAGAATTCAGAGCCAAGCAGAGCATTTACAGTTTATGGAGACCACAGGGAGAGGCTGGAAAAGGAAGAATTCCATTTAAAAAAGCAAAATATCACTCCTTTAAAGGCTGATTTTTGAAACATGACCGGGTCAAACATGCGGCCTGTGGTCTAAAACTGGACCGACAAAGGGTCCAATCCGGTCCGTGGGATGAATTTGCAAAGTGCAAAAGTGACAATGAAGATATTAACAGTCAAGGATGTTGAACTGCTTTTAGTTCAGGGGCCAAATACAGACTAATATGATCACAGGTAAAATAATAGCATAATAACATATAAATAATGACTCCAAATTTTCTTCTTGATTACATGTGGAAAAAATATTACATTGTGCCTATAAATAATAGCAACTCCAAATTTTTCTCTGTTTTAGCGCAAAAAATGAACCTGAAATGTCTAAAGAAAATGAAGTGCAATTTTAACAATATTCTGACTTTTTACTAAATGTTTTGTGCATTTGTAGATGTGATCTGTTGTGCACATGTATAAATGATGACGTTGTTAACATTGCACTTCAGTTTTTTCAGGTTAGGTTCATGTCTTCAAACTGTCCATACTCAAACTACTGGAACACTTCTCCAAATCACTGAATGCATGTGTTCCAATCACGTCTACGGTGCACAGTGCGCAGAACACAACTTTCTGCAGAACCAGCACTAGCCGGGCCGTCTTACCTCCCCGTGTAGTTTTCTAGATCCACCACTGGTGACTTCTGATGCGATTTGTGTCAATAATCGTAAAACAGCTTCCGATCAAAACAGAAGAAATGAAGGATGCAGTCGGTCCTTAAAACACCACTCACCATCGTTGGAAGAGTTGTAATTGTTGGCTCAACTTCATCAGACGTCCATGTGACTGAACTGGACCTGCTTGATTTTCACACAGAAACTTGAAGATTAATTCTCCAGACTTTCTCGTTGGTTGCGTTTGTGTCATTTACTTCCGCCTCTGAAGAGACAAGCCGTTGTTGTTTGGTCTCAAGTTACGAAAGTTTGGGATCCGTGGCTTTGAACGAACAAACATCCACCATAGACGGAAACAGACAAGTCTCAAATTCATGCTTCAGAGAACAAAAATCACAGGGTAAACCTCAGACTGAGCTACAGACACACAACTCCCTCCACTTACTCATGAATAAAGCCGCTACACGACTCCATCCTGGCCTTTGTCAGTACTTTTCTTTGCTCAAGTCCTCTGTTTTCTGCCTTTTCAGATACTCTTCCTCAGGACTTCGACACTTACAGAGCCGGTCAAGTCCGACTGGCGGTTTGAAGAAACACCAGCTGCTTTTCAACGCACAACTGGTTCACACAACGAAAGAAAACCTCCACTACTGGGTTTTATTTCTCTTTTTTTGCTTGAAAAAGCCAAATGGTGTGATGGAGTATACTTCCAACTCCTGACAGAGAAGAGAATCAACATGTTTGACAGATACCAAAGTCTTTTCTCTTATAGAATTTAATGTTTCTATTAAATATTGTCTCATGTTTAATGCTCTAACGTAAGAAATATGTCAAAGATTTAACTATAACTTCTAAATAAATGTGAATTTTGATACTACAATGAGTTTCTCCTCTGCTACTGTACATAAAGTATATGGGCAAAAGTATTGGGACACATTGAATTCAGGTATTTCTTTTCTAACAGGGGTCTGGGATAAAAAACAATAATGACAAATGTCAGAATACAGTTTTATATTGTGATAAATATCATTGCTTCGGTTAGTTTGGTTTAAAGTGTCATCTTCGCTTCCTTCACATCTCACTTAGGAAGAAAAATCTCCCATTAACCCATAAAAACCCAAACAGCCACTGTATATGTATACCTGTTGAGCCACTAATCAATACATACACCAAATAATTGGTGTAAAATACAGTTTGTCATCTTTTCATGGTCATCAGATATGACCCATTTGGACATTCAGAGGCTCCGTAGTTACCATGGAAACAGTGTCATCTTCTACAACATTGATTCATCAGTAAAACCCATGGAGTTTGACAAATGACAGAGGTCGTAGACATTTGGTTTATGTTCAGTTAATGACATATTTTGCTGAAAAAAATGACTTTTTCTTCAGTTTTTTCTGTTTCTGATATAATAACCCTCAAATTTAATCTGAGCTTTTATGAACATCTACAAGATCAGTGAATTAAATATACGGAAATAGGTCATTTTCACTTAGAAATGCAAAATACAAAACACAATATTTCAAAAAATGGCAATAAATACCTAAAGAAAGGTTAAAAATGCAGAAAATTTGATTTGGAAACTTCTGCAAAGTAGCACTGGGTCTTTATGGGTTAAACTTTAAGGAAATATTGATGTTTTTAAAGTATATGGACAAAAATATTGGGACACATCATGGCTACAACTGTACGACGGCCAGTTCATGCTGATTTGAGATAAAAACATCAATATTTCTGATATTAGAAAATGAGAGGTAGAACTTCTAAAATCAGAGTCATGGATTAAAAAAAAAAAAAAAAAAAGAGTTAAAAAAATCAGTGTTGAGGTGATGTGATGAAATGAAGTCAAAACCATCTCTGAGACATTTTGGAAGCAAAGAAAATGTAAACCAAACTAAGCAATGCAATGATATTTACCCCAGTATAAAACTATAACATTATTCATTATTGTTTTGGATCCCAGACGCGTTAGAAAAGAAAGAGCTGAATTCAACGTGTCCACATACTTTTGTCCATATAGTGTATTAAAGTGCGAAAATGCCGTAACTGTCTAATATTTTAACGCCAAACAAGGTCAAACATTTGTAACAGACATGATTTTTGTTTAAACTCAACAGCTTTTAGTGGAAATCAACATTCTGAACATTTCACAGGCATGCACATATCCAAAATAATCTTTTAAATTTGCATTTGGAAATACAGATTACAAAATAGAAACGATAGCAAAGACAATATACAACAGGATCGAAACATCATGCATGTCCACAGCAACACGCTGCGAGGTCGGAAAATGACACCGGACAGTCTTGTCTTTTCTTTTTTCTTTTTTTTTTTTTAAATCAGCGTATTCTGCAAAATCAAGACTATGTGCAGAGAAAAATCTGTCTTCCACATTCAATTTAATCGACATTTTTCTTTCATCTTATAAACAAATGGTCACAGAAGGAGAATCACATGGCAACAAAGAAATACCTACAGATCTTTTACTACGACTTACAGGACAACAGTGATATTAATGCTATTCTCACTAGAAGCTTGAAGTGGAACTCAAACCGGAGCCTTAAACACGTTTCGATGAGTTTATAGTCGTTTAGAAAAAACCCCGTTTTATTAAAGGGACGTTTTGTTCAGACCTAAAACACTTTGCGATCGGTAAAGACTGAGCGACGACGGTTTGGAGGTTCGTTTGCCTTCATTCTGGGACGGAGAACATCTTCGACCACACGGCGGCGTTCAGAGATTCACTCGTCTGCCTGTTCGAGTTTGGGGGGAAAAAACGCCGCCGTCCTGAAACACAACGACCGTCAGAGTCTGAAAGTAAACGTGTGTGTGAGTAAATAAACGAAGAAACACCAAAAATCGATTCAAGGTGTTTTTACGTCCAGTTATTGGCCTCAAAAGTTGACAAAAACGGTTTATTCTTCGAGAAACTATCACATTAAAACTTGGCACCAGAGCTGGGTGATGGAAATTATATATCATGATAATTTCCTTTGACTATCGCGATGTACCTCATATTGCAATAAATGTTATCACGATATAAAAGTCTTCAAGTGTTCATTTGAAATGTCAAATAAAACTTAAAATGATTCAATATTTTGTTCTACATTTTACTCCTGTACATTCTGAATTATATACAAGTTATATTTTATTATTTTCAAAATGTTCTGGCCATGAAGAACAGGTTTAACATTGTCTCATTTTCTTCATTTTTTTGTGTCTTTTACACATTATTTAACATTTGTCTTCAACTTTCAAGTACTCATCAACCTTATGTATACATTTTTTTCTTGTTTTTCTCTTTTTGCTTCCCGTTTTGTCATTTTTCCCCAACAAACAAAAACATGGGAAATAAGAACTAGTTTTCATTGCTTGCTTTCACCTTTTACGAATGATTTAACAGAAAATTAACAGAATAAATCATGAAACAAGAGATTACAGGCCTGCTTTCGTCAAAACAAAACTGAAATGAGACGACAGGTTTTACTTTTGTTGCACCTTGTTGTGATATTTACATCATTTTTCATCTTTATTTCTTCTATGAATAATTTAAGTCTAACTTCTTCAACTTTATAATTAAAGAAACTCAACTAAAAGTAAGAACAAAACTAAAACACAAAACAAGTGACTGAGTATTTGGAGTTTTTCCCCTTGTTTAGAATTTTATCTAGTTTCTTCAAATTTCAACAGATAAAATCAGCAAAATATGAAATAAAAATAAGATCAAGTCACATCAGAGTACAGGCGTGTGTTTTGCTGCATCTTTTGCATCAATTTCTGTCTCTTTTCTTCCAATATTACTAATTTCTTCAAGAGCACAGGTGAGTTTTGTCTTGTTGCACCTTGATTTTTGTCTATGAATAATTTAACCAATTTCATAAATTTTTAAAACAAAAATGGATAAATTAAGAACTAAATCAGATCAGAGAGTTCTTCACTTTTCTACACACCTTGCTGTACTTTACTTCTCAGATTCAGCTCTTAAGACTAATTTAACCGCCTGATTTCGTAAAGAATGATTTGGCACTTATTTGGAATGATCAAGCTCGACTATCAAATATGAGTATTTTAATGTATGCGAACTTTCTTGGCCGTGTCACCCAGCTCTACTTTAAAGTTTTTGTTTTGCAGTAGCTGTATCGACTCTAAATGTTTCCAGTTCAGTTGTCTTGTGTAACAGTAATGGTGGCGTCTAAAACTGTCACTCAGATCGTAAAATGTCCAAAACATGTCATCTACACTTCCTGCAGCGGGACGACCGTCCACTAGGGGGCAGTTTGTGGAGTCGAGGTCGACGCAAACTGCTCTGTTAGTGTTCAGATGTTGCTACAAACTACTAAGGCTTCATCCCACTGAACGGCTGGAACGAGAACTTTCACAAAGGGCGAAAAAAAAAAAGAGCAACAAAGAAATACATTCGGAGCGCCGTTCCTTTCCAACACGAGAGCGTAAGCTGCACTGGAGTAAGCCCTTTCTAGTTTTGCATCCCCTAAAATCTTCACAGATAAAAAACAAGACAAGCCAAAATATAGTTTACAAAGGAAAATAGAGAATTCATCTTTTTTTTTTTTTTCCTCTTTGACATGAAAATATCTCCGGAGAATTCTTCACCTGGTGTGAAACAGTCAGCATTCACATTGGGCAGAACGGGCCCTGTTCAAAAGCCAGGACGTCACAAATAAAGTGCGAAGCAACTAGTGGACTAACCTGTGCACGACAACAATACAAACAAAGAAAAAAAAAAGGAAAAAAAAAAAAAAACAGGAACAGGATTACACTTTTACCCAGTCCAACAACCTGACATGATAGGCAACAAAAAAAAAACAAAAACACAATCATATCTGAATGTGATGTTTGGAAACACACTCCACTTCAGCCAGAGTCCGATACAGAACATGGGATCAGAGTCCGATACCAGGGATCATCACATCATGCAGAAGCTTCAGAGGACGTCGGCCTGCTATAGTTTGTCCCAAAAAGCCAAAGAGGATGAGCTGACGTCGAGGAGGAAGAGGCGAGATGCTACAAGTAGGCAGAGTTGGACAAGTGAGGAAGAGGAGGGAGAAAGAAGGAGGAAGGTGAAGAAAATGAAGGAAGAGGAGATGAAGGAGAAAGAAGAGGTGAGATGCTACAAGTAGGTAGAGTTGGACAAGTGAGGAAGAGGAGGAGGAAGGGGAAGAAGATGGAGGAGAAGATGAAGGAGGAAGAAAAAGGAAGAGGAGGAACAAGGAGGAAGAGGATGAAGAAAAGATGGAGAAGGAGGAGTAGGAGGAGCTACAAGTGCATCAGTTGGACAAGTGAAGAATGGAAGGAGGAGGAGGAGGAGAAGATGAAGAAGCTACAAGTAGGTAAAAGTTGGACGACCGAGTCTTGAATCTTCAGCTGAAAAAGGGATGAGAGAAGAATAGAGGAAGGAGGAAGAGGAGAAGAGGAAGGAGCAGATGAAGAAGAGGGAGGAGTCCAATCTGAACCAGAAGCTGTGAACGTCAGGTGTTCTGGCTAAAACGAGGACGCTGCCGCAGAAAAATACATTCTTTTATCATTCGTGACGTAGCATTATACAGAGATGGAGGTAACAGAGTCACGTAACAGGAACCGAGTTAACTGTGGCACAGGAGGATCCACACATGCATCCATTAGACTGTGGTAGCGTTATGTTACACAAATCAAACCTGCGCAGCTAGAGAAGGCCTTCATTTAGAGGTTTTGACTGTCAGTAAAGTCATGCATTTTGTTTCAGCTATAGCTTATGTACAAGGTCAGTGAGAGTAATCGGTTTGATGAAGAACAGAAAGGACGTGACAGTTCGAGAAGCTCAAACGTCACCGGAGTTAGTGACGTTCAGCTCCGTCAGGAATAAGAAAAACTTTCAGAAACACAGAATCTGTCCACAAAGATCACATCGGATTCAACGGAAAAATCCAGCTTTGAGTGAGAATCAAAAGGATGTTCATTCTGATCGTTTAGTGTTTAATTCTCTTCCTTCTTGCATTTGACATCTCAAAAATAGTTTGATTTCTCGTCTGAAGAAGATCGTTAACCCTTTAAGCACCAAAGTTGCAGTATTGAAACAAGCAACATAACTGAATAAAACAGACCATAGTTCCAGACAGTTACCACCATCCACCAATAGATGGCAGACATGTGCCCCTTTAATCCTAACACTATTTCAGGATATGTTTCTATTCAAAGTGAAGGAGAAAATCCAGTTTGAAAGGCATGGTCCTGAGCTGGTTTAGTACGTGAAGGTTAAAACCCCGGGGTTAGGGTTAGGGTTCTGTACTGTTTATGGTTCGGTTTCTTTGTTTGTTAACACTCACGCAGCAAAACTATTGGTTGGATTCAAACCAAGTTTGGTTTATAGATTGACAGTGACCCAGAATAGATGTGGTTACGTTTTGGGAAAAGTAGGTCAAAGTTCCAAATTTTATGAATTCTTTAAATCTCTTTTCGTCTCCCATTTATTTATAATGGGCGACATTTCAAATGTCTATAAAAACATCAATTTTGTTTCAATATACTTTAAACTTAGCACATATATAGAGGCAATTGATATGCTGACATCAGCACACGCATAAACATGACGACATCAGCTGGATCGATGCCAAAATAAGATACAATATACTTGCGAGGGGCGGGGTTTGTTGTGCCTGGAGCCACTTGTTTAGTTTTAGTTTGGATAGACAAGGACAGATATGTCTACTCTGTTGCTTTGGCTAAAAAGTAACTTACTGAATTATACTTTCTACTAATGTTTAAGTTCATTTATTTTAAGGATGACAAGAAAAACAAAAACACAAAGAAAAATTGCATATATTCAAAATATGGTTCAATTTACTAAGTTATGCAATCCAATATGGCGGCCGCCCTGTGACGTCATAATATGCAAATTGGATGAGTAAATTTACATCACAAACTTTGGACCATACCCATTATTTTTCTCATTTACAGTATGAATTTATCTGTAAAAAACAAACTCCAGCGCCTAAAGGGTTAATAATATTGAGGATATTGAGAGATGCATTAGTGTTATAAAGGGATTCACAATTTAGGAAATCAAAATGAAACTGGTCTTCAGAGTAAAGCTGGATTTATGCTTCTTATTGTGTGGAAATTCATTTAAACTTCAGAGTATGATTTTCACTTGATTGTCAAAGCACCGATGCAGCAGTAGTCAGAGTCAGAGGGAGGTTTACGTTAAGAAACCACATCTGCAAAGGAGATCTGGGATGCAGACGTCGGATTTGATGGAGCACAGGGCTCGAAAGTCCAGATAAATCAAAGATACAAAATGCTGACTGCACATGATTTCGTCTGTTGTCACCAATTCCAGCATTTTTTTTTTCCAAGTTTTTAAGGTGAACATCGAGAGTAAATCCAGCTCAACTCCAAACAAGAAGGAAACAAAGGTGGATTTCTCCTTGAAGGTTGTTTTTTTTTTTTTTTGTTTCATTTGCATAGGAATCACAGATCAGTTGAAGGCAGAACAAAACCACTGATGCAGGAGGAACGTCCACAACGAAACAGTGTGAGGTGTGTAACTGAAACCAAATGTGATTCCTTTTTGGGGTGAATGGGAAAGAAATAAAAAGTGTCCCAAAAGGTGAAGTAAATGTTTTAGCACGTCTGTACATAAACATCAGAAGATACCAAACATGATCCCACAGACCGTCACACGACTCTCAGGGAAACTCTGACAAAGGCCGAAGCAGATCGATTTGCACCGGATCTGAACAACTATGAAAAAAAAACAAAACAAAACAAAAACACAACTCAGGGTTTATGTCATGGATGTAGTGTGTGACGTATCAGTATAGACATCTCAGATAAAACATGTGTAAACGCTTCTGTTGTAAACTATTTTAGTCTCTATCTAGAATATATCTACTTTCATTGCTGACACTGAATCAAAATGAGCAGATTTTGGCCAATAAATGGCCTTGAATATTTTCAAAAAACATAAATAAATAAATATTTCGATATAATCTGTAAAATTCAAGTGTTAGAACAATCATCTGGTATCTTTAACAAAATTGCTCTGGAGCTCTGCGATAAAAATATCAATCCATATCCTGTTAATTATCTCTGAATGTGCAATTTTACGAAAAGTCTTCAACAGGCTTCGATTCTGTTCAATCGATTCCTGGAGCAAAGGTCTGCTGCAGTTTTGTTAGAGCTTCCCAATCAAGGAGCAAAAAGCCTCCCCATAATTGCGCTCTTTCTCAAACGCTTCCAACCCTTCTTGCGATTTTTTACTTCGTTTTGTTTTTTGCCCGACTTTAAAAAAAAAAACAAAGAAAAAATGAACAAACAGCAATTTGGCTAGAAACTGTACCGCTACAAAATACAGTACATTGATTTGTCAAACCTTACACAACGTAACCACGACTCACCGACCAAGAGTTAACATTAAGAAAATGTTACAATAAGTTACGAAAATACGCTGTCACATTAGACACTTAACAGTAGAATACTCATGTAAGGCAAAATCAGGTGATTTCACAGTGACGACTTAAAAAGACTGACGATTTTCCGTGTTCTCTGGTTTTAAAAACAGACGGTTTCCTCTGTGGAGGTGAACGGCATCTGCATGTATTGGCTTTTCATGGCAGGACATGAATTTGAACATGGTTTTCTCACTTTCTAGTGTAATAGAAATACCTGATCATTTTCTCAGAAAAAAGTTAAGTCTAGTGTCGTAAAACCAACCCATTTCTGGAGCACGCGGCGTTTTCCGGACCGGTGCTGGAACTGTTTAAATCGAGACCGTTTTGATAGATTTGACCACTGCACTGGGACGCGACATGGCAACATCTACGACGTCCTGTTTCAGAGAATGGCACATTGAACACCACAGAGCAACTATGGGGAAGTTTTGCACTCCTTCATTAACCAAGTAGCTTAACGAACACATATATAAATGTTAGTAATTAATAAATAGACACAAATTACATCAGTGCAATTTTACACTATGCCTACAGAGAGCATTTGGCATCAAATTTAAATTATGAAATGGAATATAAAGTCTTTAACCAAATAAATAAAACGTATAAATACATTAAGCATCAAAACATACAGTACATGATGAAAATAACATTTGGTTCTCAAAAATAAAGCTTTGAGTGTGAAATAGAAAGCCGTTACGGCATGATGGGAAAACCGATTCATTTGACAAAGCAGCTGTGTTTCGTTTCTTTTTTTTTTTGTAGAAACAGCCGTTCTAACGGGTACGGTTTAGCCCAATGTCCTAGCAGCTTCCTGCTACGAGCAAATATAACAAAAAACAATTTAAAGTGGATATGAAAACAAAATAGTCAAATGTGCGTTTTGGAATATATGTGGCATGTAATGGTACACTGTAAACACAGCAGGCTAGCGAAAGCGCTGAGCGACCAATCTCATTCAACGACAGCGAGGCCATTCCCCGGCAAGCCACTGGATGTCTTTTTCCCTGTTGTCTTTTGGTGGCGCTTCGTTTCAAAGGGCTTCACAGAGTCGAGGGCGAGGTCGGACAGCTGGACAGCCATGCAACGAGGGAGAGGGTTCATCCTGCCCTTTGTTTCTCTCCATTCACAAGTTCGTGGGGTTTATTTTTTCCCTTCTGGCTCCGGGCCGCGGCGCCTCCCCGCGCTACAGCCTGTCCATCCTGAACGTGTCCTCGGTGGCCGGGTCGGCGAGCACCATGTCGGGGTCATTGAGCATGTGCAGTCCGTCCAGGGTGAGGGGGTCGATCTTCAGCTCGTCCAGCGGGAACTGAGAGTCCGCGTCGAAGCTGACGTCGCCGACGCCCGCCAGCGAGTTGGTGAGCTCTTTGGAAAGACTGGGCGGAGACTCACCTGTGACTGAGACACGAGACAGCGGACGATGACGCCAAATGAGACGGAGCAGGCGTTACAACATGAAAAGCAGGTTTGTGCTAAGTCTGGCGCATTAACTAAACTGGATTACAATGTAAAAACACGGAGGCAGAGATGATGGGCACATACCGGTGGCCTCCAACATACAGCCATACACAGAAGGCTTTTGTTCACATCCATACATTTATGATATATTACATTAAGAGTCACTGTTAAGTCACTGAACTCTGCCAAGTATCATTCCATTATGCAAACCAACGTGCTCCCTTCTGCACATGCTCTGTTCCATTGCTGAATTCCCTTTTACACTACGTTCACACTGCAGGAAAAAAAAGTGTCCCCAGTTTTGACTTTTTTTCCCCATATGTGACTCATACTTGAACACCACAAATCAGATTTCTTCAGATCAGACCCAGGACACTTTCATACATGGTCCAAAATCAGATACATATCTGATGTTTTCCAGTGTTTCAGTCTAAACGGTCATGTTGCATTTTGACTTTTACGTTGTTGAAATGCAACAGACATCAAAATTCTGCGCTGAAGGAGGCAGAACCCGACAATATATTTGTGATACACAGCATTAAGAATCACTCTTAAATCACTGAACTCGGCCAAGTATTGTTCCATTGTCCAAACCCACATACTCAGTCCCATCGAGGTCAAAACTGGATGTTTGAGCAAAATAATGAAACATCCAGGAGATGACGCGTTGAAAATGTCAACATTTAAATGTTATTTTTTCTTGTTAACCTGTAGCCAAACATACTATTTTATTCAAAACACTTTCCTACAGATATTGGAGGTCCGCAAGTCATAATATAATCATTTGTTTTCATTTCATCCGATAATTTTTGGCGTCTTGCGTTTTTTGGCTCAAATCATAAACATCACCATTCACCCTAAATCCATCAGACAGGGTGCTCGCTCTTCATCCAAATAAAAATTCCAGACTTTTTCAAAACTGCCATTTTTTCCCCCCAGACCTTGACTTTATGTACCTTTATAGATCCGTGCCTACTTTTTGGGTTGAGATTGTACCTGTTGTGTGTAGAAGATTCAATTTAATTTTAATTTAATTCATTTTAATAAATGTATGAGTGAATGTGTAATGTGCAGTAAATTATGCTTTACCGACAGAAACATTTTCTAAACTTATGAAAACCTCAAAAGTGCATAAATATCACACACACAAGTTTCACTGGAATCATTCAAGTACCGACCGCTTAGTGAAATCATAAAGGTTTTTATGTTTACCTACTGTATTTCTTATCTTACAACATTATGTTATTTAGAGCATACTCTAAAATTCACAGAGAAACTTCTTTCCGTACTTTATTGAGACTTCCACACAAAGTTCTAGACTTTTCATGGTCTGGAAAACAGTGTTTCAAAATTCCATACTTTTTAAGCCTTTCACGACCTGTGCAAGCCCCCTGATCAGATGTCCATCTGGTGTGCCTACCTGTTAGAATGATGTTGGGGATGTTGCCATGGCTACTGTATCCGAGCTGCTGCGAGTCTTGTAGGCTGCTCCCGGTGAGGCCCATCATGGCGGCCTGTGTGTAGTTGAGGGTGGAGCACTGGTTGTAAAGGCTGGTGGAGCTGATGGGGTTCTCGATCATGTTGAACTGCTCCAGCTATGAGAAGCAGAGGTTACGTCACAGACTCGGAAAAAACATTGTGAACTTTGGTGTTTATCATCTGTAAAGTGACAGCACAGAGTTCTCCTTTCAGCCATTAGCACATGTTTATACATAAGGCACTGGTTCCCGACCTTTTTTACCTCCTGACCCCATTTTAACATCACAAATTTCTGGTGACCCCACACATTCAAAACAGATACTTTTTTTTTGCTAAAATTCATTTGTTTTTGATCATGTAATAGTTTGCTATACTATGTTTATTCTCTCTACAAATGATCTGCTCCATAATACAACCAGTCAAAGGGCTTTTGTTTAATCTGCACCTTATGCACGGAATCAGCTGAAATCCAAACTGAGTGTTGCTGAGGCTGACTCCGTAACTTTCTTCCCTTAATGTGCTTGTAAATGGTAAACTGGTCATCATTATCTGCTCACTGGTATGTTTTAATTTACAAAGTGATTTTAGGCAGACGTCCTTCTTATTTATGTTGACTGTTGACCTGGAATCATGGCAGTTACAAACGCTGCTCAGTGAACACTTTGAAACGGTTTGTTCCAAAGATAAGGAGTGAATTAGGACAGAAATCTTGCAGGTTTTCAGCTCCTGATGCCTGGAACAAGCTTCAGTCTGAGCTCCATCATCAAACACTGATTCCTTTGACTGATTTTAAAGCGAGCGTTAAAGCTCTGAAATCAAGGCTGTTGGTCTGTAAATGTTTCACCTGATTGTATATATTTGGTCTGTGTTTGTAAATGCTTTTTTTTTGTTACTGTAAAATGCAATGATGTGACTGTATCACTGCTGTCTTGACCAGGTCTCCCTTGAAAAAGAGATCCCTCATCTCAATGGGACCAATCTGGTAAAATATAGGTTAAATAACATAAAAAAATGCTATTTTTTTAATGAACTATTGTCAGTTGTTTGTGTTATAAGAGTGTAGAAGAGGTTCTTAATCTCAATGTGATTTTTTTCCAGATTAATTAAAAGTGAATTAATAAATAAAAACTACGTGTGTCACCTGATGTGAAAGAGCGTTGGTCTGCCGCGACGCGAGCTGCTGATCGTAGAAAGAGTCCCCGAATATGCTGCCGACCACAGGGATGTGCTGAGGAGGAGCAGGAATGAACCCAGTGTTATTATTAAAACTGAACATACGGCTTCAGCAGGACAACAGAAGTAACCGGGGAACACAAGCAGACGTTTCAGCGATAGAAAGAAAAAAAAACACAAGCAAAACACAAATCACACAACTGTCAGACTAAGCAGTGATCGAAGCAAATGGGTTTTGTGAACAGGGCTGTTACAGTTAAGGAACGAAAAGAGGAAGCTGATGACAGACTGGAAGAAATGGAGGAGTACTGGGTTGGAATAAGGCTGGGTGATACGACTGGAAATAATAAGTCAGTTATTGATAACTAGCACGATAATGGTCCGACCTTTTACGTATTTTGAGGGAAGTTAAAGAACTGACACTGTTCCATTATTCACAAAAGATAAAAAAAAAAAAAAAAAATTGAAAACGAGGCAATAAATGATATAAAAGATCCAAGGAGGCAAAAACTCCCCTTCGTGATTCAGAAGTTATTTATCTCATTTCAATTTTTATATTGCCGTCTGACAGCCTATTCGAAAATAACATTTTACTTTACTGTTGCGCCTTACTGTTCCATTTCTGTTTTTCTTCATTTCTACTATATTATCTATAGTGTGTTTGCTGTTGTGTTCTATCTATCTATCTATGTTCATTCAAGTCTTTCCATAAATGACACTGTCATCAGCCAAAAGTATAACAAAGGTTTTTCATTCATTTTACTGCTGAATATGTTTATGGTTGAGCTCTTTTTAATTCTTTTATAAACTATTCTATAATCTGTCTATTGAGCACTAAACATCTTATTTAACAAGATAAAAATGGTGTAAAAACCACTTTTTTTATGGCATACATTCCTGAACACTGAACACAATTATGACAGGTTTTTTTTTTTTCCTCCCAACATCAGAACATGCAGGAACAAAATAACGAAACTACTAAATATTTTGGGCTTCGATAGAAACAAACCCTGAAGACAAAAATGCTTGTAATCTAATCACAAAGCTGCTGATCTCCAAGGAAAAGAAACCACCAAATATTGACAAAATATCCCAATATGACATAAAATTCTATCACAATAAATATTACTTTATTGCCCAGCTCTAGTTTGAAATAGACTGCTTATATTTTATTTAACTCTAACCTAATATTTTCATCACGGACAGAGATGCGACGCGTAAAGTGCGGCTGTGATGCTGCTCATCTCCGTGACAACATGGTCGCCGTGACAGCCCTGTGCACAACTCTAACGCAGCTTGTTGACGGGACGTCTGGCATTCATCAACCTGGGTGTTCACACATGTATGTCCATTACAACCATGGAGCAGGATAACATTTTACTTGCCACCAAAGCGAGGACGACGAGCATCAGAGAAACGTCCCATAAAAAAAAAGAAATCCTTCTGTTTACTCAGTGGTGGTCTGTAAAATGCAATCGTGTGATGACGTGTGATGGAGATGTAACTGACAAAAGATGAACAACACCTGGGTTGACAAATACATCGGCATCCCTCAGGATATAGATCTGCGATAAACGGAGTCAACGCCGCGTGACTGGTGTTTTATCAGTATCAAACGCTTCTCATTCACTGATGTGTCTGAAGTCACTGATATTAGTTTTCTTTGGTTTCATAACATGCATTAGTTGTTAAATATTTTATCTTCTATCCTTTTTTTTTGGGTAAGAAGGCTATCCTTCTTGACTTGCTTTTTGTTATGTCTCTATACTGTTGGTATATTGATATGTTTGTCCATATTGCATATATAAAACTGAAAATAAAATATTAAAAAAAAAAACAAAACAACTGTATTACCTGTACATATCCATTATATGGCATACATATTTCTTCCATCTACAGTCACGAAAAAATTATTAGACCATGAAAAGTCATCAAAAACAATGCTTATGTAATCCAGTCCTAACTCCTGTGTGGATCATGTGACTAAAACAGACAGAACAGAAAACATAGAATGAATCAAAGCACTG
>JAPQRP010000020.1:10202476-10219453 GCA_037367295.1 Apogon hyalosoma
TTAGAATATGACATAAATAATATAATAGTCAAATATCAATGTATTTGGAATAAATGTAGTTTATTTATAGAGTTTATGAAGAATGAAGGCACAAAATGTTGTCACTTTCCAACCATTCACACATAAAACGCCTCAATTTTTTTTTTTCACAAATTTTTTCTCATTTCAAATTACATTTTCCTGCAAATATAAGTAATTACCTATCCAAAAATATGAGTTTGGTGTAGATGATTGTAGTTTAATTTTTTTGACCAGATGTTAACCTTCCCTTGACTTCGCCCCACACTTTCACTTTCATCCTGAACTACTCACTTGATTCCCGGGACATCACACGTGTTTGGCTTTGACGAATCCTCCTGAAGACCAAACACAGATTAGCCGCTAATTTGAAGTAATTTGCATGTATTATAAAAACTCTTTTGCGTCCGTTTCATTCAACTCAACAGTACCTTTTTGTCTTCCCATAACTGTTTCTGTGCATCCTTGTCTGCGTTTGACTCCGAATTCTCCGTCCCGGGCACTGTTAGCAGCAGTACTAATTAGTGAAACAGCAAGAAACGGTTGCTCGCTTTGACAAAACGCACAACAATACAAAAAAAATCAACATGAGAAGTGAGTCATCGATACCCCAGCCAGTCATGCAGAACACAATGCTGTGCACTAGATTCCTGTGTGCCTAAAAATAGCAAGGTGACCACGAGACAGAGTGAGTGGATTCCAGCCAATCTTGGTTTCATTACATCAGGGGCTCAGACATAATCCATGGATAATCAGTGAATTATTGATCCCATCCTCTCGATCACCCTGAGTCAGCTTCGCTCAGAGTACTGTACCGGCATCAGTTTCCATTTTCTCCATAAATATTTCACTAACAGTGCAGATCTACAGTTACAAACCAACAACACAGCTTCTCTCCAACATCAACCCTTTTATGTCCTTTACAGTTCGCCGCTTGCATTAGGCACATCGTACATTAATAAATAAAAGCGGCTCTGTGTCTCTGTAACTGGATCTTCCATTACCTCGTTTGGGCTGCAGCTCCTGTGATCCTCCCGCAAACACCTCCTGGGGCTTCGGATTCATAGCGCTCTGATGTAAGGCAGAGTCCGAGTTTGTCCTGTATGTGTCGGAAAGATGATACGTCAGCAAAAATCTCTGCCAAAAACACCCTGTGCGGACATTGTTTCAGTTCACCAGCATCATATCTATCGATCAAGAAAACTCACTGCCTCGCAAACTAGAATGCCATGTGTAGTCTATTGTGGGTTTGTTTTCCCCAAGAAGATGAATGTTAATTAGCTTTGGAATAGAGTTGTGTCTATCATTAAGCCTTGTTGTCTTTATTAATTTGGCAAGGGGACAAGGGGGGCATGGCTTACCTTCTCCAGCTAGTGTCTGGCGGTGGGGAGAGGTAAACTGAGCTGTAGGGACAGCTGTCAATGTGAATTTAGTTAAGGGTGATAAAGTACAGCAGATGAAAAATAGATCTGAACTAATCCATACTTTCACGCCTCATGGCAGCTTCAGCCAAACAGATCTAATATGTAACAGATAACTGTTACCAGCATCCAGTTACCTCGAAAAAAAAAAAGGCCTTCAGACTGTCTCGGTTATCAAATGATGAAATAGATTTTTAGGAGTAAAGCTGTCAGCGGGAGAGTAATAATACACCATCGCATGCTGAACACTTGCACAACAACAAGCTCTCAATTCACACTGAGCCCATTTACATTCACACTAATACTGCGATCATTTTCTGATTTCTGGAGTTATCAGATTATTCAAGTGATCATGTAAACAGAACAACCTGATATGTTTTGTCAGATAAGAACAGTGATCTGCTTAGGAGATATCGGATTAACACACCTGGATTTCTCCCCAATATCTTCATGAATGTATACAGGTAAATCTCATTTATTTCATGATTTTACATCTGTGCATGTGTAAAAACAATTAAAATCGTAGAAAATAGAAATTACATAGTCAACCGTGAGGGGATAACAACAACAGGAAGTTTGATTCTACCATCACTATATACAGTTGCAGAAAAAATTATTAGACCATCAAAAGTCATCGAAAACAACAGTTATGCAATCCAGTCCTAACTCCTGTGTGTATCATGTGACTAAAACAGACAGAGAAGAAAACATGGAATGACTAATAGCACCGTTTTATGTCTGTTTTTATCTGAGAAAGGATTCTAATGAAAAGGATGCAAAGATAAAACTCCAGGACTTCACTACGAAGTTTTCAAACATTAACCGTTTCATGATTTCTGGTTGAATTTACCCTAGGAGTATTCGAGCTAGACCCTCTGGGTGTAAACACTGTGGCTTTCCAGTAACATCCATCAATCTTAATAAATATGAATGAATCAGAAGTAACTGGGGGCACTGGGCGAACCCAGTCTGAATACATTACAACACTGAAATCACGTGAACATGCTATTCTAGTCAATGAGCCCGTTTACATGACCATAAAAAAAATATATGATAACTGGGAGGAATAAGACAATTGTAAAAACCAGATGTGCTGCAATTTTATGCACTTCAGAAATAGGATAATTTAAAAACCCTTGTTTAGACGTTTTAGTCCAATTTGGAGTATGCACTGACAGTAGAATCAAACTTTCCATTATTGTCTTCAACTCATGTTGTATTACGTCACTTCCATGTTCTACGATTAAATGTAAATCAGATTAACCTGTATACATGCACAAAGACACTGAATATTGGGGAGAAATGTGTGTTAATCTGATATCTCATAATCAGATTACTGTTGTTCTCTGTTAAAACATATCAGATTATGCCGTTTACATGATCATTTGAATAATCTGATAACTTCAGAAATCAGACAGTGATCGGATTATTAGTGTGTCCGTTACTTCCTTCATAGTGGCAAAGAAGCTCAAAACACAAGCATTCGGCGCATCCTCGACCTCCTGACAAAAGGATATTTGGCGTCCGTGTTTGTCGACCGACAGGGGCCGGCGGTGAGGAGATGTGATGCGGTTCCGTTCACGGTAAACCCGCTCCACCAGCCCGTGGTGTCTGGTTGTCCGACTGGTATCCAGCACCGAGTTCTGGAGCAAACACACCAAGTCAATGAACCTAACTCACTGCTGACACACACAACAGAATTACTGCAAAAAATAAGGTGTCTTAATGGTGCAAATGTGTTTATTTCAAAATGAGTCAAGCCATGGGCCCCCCATACTGATGCTCGAGTTGGCAAATGTACTTAAAGATGGAAAGCCATGACAAGCAATGGTACACTTTAAAATTTAGGAACCAAATTACACTGCAGGTGGAAATGGTATCCTTGGTGTTAACTTGTGGCTTCCTTTCTCTGCTGAACCTGGATGAATCCTTTTCTGCAGGACGTCATTTCTGAACAGACTTGAGCCATCATAGCCCAGGATAAGCCTGAAACACCTTCCTCGATTGCTACAGCAGGAATCCCCAACTTTAGGCCAATCGTTCACCAAAAGAATAAGAGAATACACCGTTTATTTACCAGCTGAGAGAGGCTAGGGGCTCACCTGAAAAGGCAGGTCAATGTTGCCATTTCCAATCTGATTGACATTGGGCAGTGAGCCTCCATAGTACTGTCCACGATTCTGCCCTAGTTGCAAATACTGGGTCTTCTGTAACTGCAACTGTGCAAAGTAAAATTGCATGAAAGCATGAGTGAATGATTGATCTGGTACACAACAAAAAATGATGCTAAAAATGAATGACGCCTGCCAGTCCACAGAGGAGAATGTAAAATGAGTCAACTAATCGACGGATGAAACATGGTGAGACGGGCAGAGGTGGATCGTTCATGTACACTTGAGAGGCAGACAACATCTTTCATGACATACGTATATATATAAAAAATAAAAACGTCACATCAGCAGATGTAGATGACACCTGAATGTTGAGTAGTTTACACTCAGACTTTCCAAGTAGCACAACTGACCAATAGCCACGAGTCTGGATAAAGGAGCGGTCACAGACGTACGTTATTACACAGACATTTCACTCGTAGTCGTCTTGTGTCTACTTTGGAGAGGTGGACGATGAACGGTGATCTGAACAAATGCAATGGACGGTGTTCGAATGGTAACACAAAGAAGTCTGGCAGAGTCCACAAACTGACTAATAATTGAGTTAAAAGGGTTTTTTTTCCTGCAGTAACTGGCAGCTCGGCTCAGGTTTACAGTGACACAGCGCGTGGTAAGTAGGCATCATTTCCAGAAAAACACAAGAACCACAGGGTTGACAATTAGCACCGTTTCCTGGCAACAGGATGTTCATAGTTTTTTGGTTAACAGAGCAGAAATGGCTACTTGAATAATTAATTAGTTGATCAAGAGGATTTTAATTGGCAAAAGGTTTATACATTTAATATTTTGAAGAACAAAAAAGGAGGACTCTAAAATATTTTCTGTTCTGTTTCATGTCACAATAAACTTTACCATAACTGGCATCTTCCACTAGGTCCACACTATTTAGACTTTACTGACTCTATGAAGTACATTTATTTCCACCCTTAATCACAACATCCGAGTATGAAGGAACGGTTCTAAAAGCTTATATTCTCTTGTACCAAAAGTCCAAAACCAAATGGTACCAGCTCTAAAAGTCATGCGAAACAACGATATGCTGCAGAAGTAATAAATATCTGCGATAAATGTATGAATTTATGGATATATTCTGGCAAAAACATTGAAAAGTTCGATGGATTTTATGATATTTTTAGCTTAAGGGTCATTTCACAGCAACTCAAACAGCCTGATCATTTTATGTCATGGATTTTTCTTTCTAAAAATAAATAAACAAATAACGCAAATCCTATAACTGTACTCAAGATACTGATTATCTGTGTCTAAAACTCACCAATTCCTCTTTCTTCTGCTGGATTTAGTTGTAATTATTATTGAACATCCAACAAACTTTAAGGACAGTGTAGCCTATAACTTAAATTCTTTACATTTCTTTACATTTTACAGCTCCATAGTCTTATAATAATAGAAAAAAACCCTGGTACTGAAAAACAGTGTCAGTGATATGCTCAATATATGAAAAACCAAAGCCATTTTCATTACCATATAAGCCATATTCCTATTAAATCAACACTGACTGCATGAAAACCAACTCAAGTGGCTTTTACTAGATCTAATCATGACAGTTGGTCCCTGATATACTTTTTCAGCAAGTTTAGTTTTTACGCTTTTCGGATGCTTTCAAAAAAAGTTCAATGTGTGATAATAAAAACGGCCCAAACTCAAGATAAATCACCTATTTATTATTGTAAAACATGACATTTTCTTGCCATGGACCTCTCAAATCAATAACCATGCACCTCAGTCTTCTGCAAACTTGTAAAACAGTAAAAGCAGCATCTAAGTCATCCTCCAAAAACCCTCATTTTACTCTATTATTGAATCCTGAATACTTTGATTTTATGCCATGTTACTTGCAGGAGTGGCACCTCTATTCGCCACATCGATTATTAAATGATCATGAAGAATAACAACATATTTATAACACACTGGCAGAAAAAGGTTCAAGCAAATTGGGAAAATATACAGTGTTTAAGTACATAAGTTAGGTTTACCTAATAGGATAAGTTAGGTTTTCATTTGTGCAACTAAATGTTAAAGCCCTGTGCTGATGAATGATTTGATGCAGGTGGAAATAACTTACAGATAAGAGCGACAATAAAATTAGAGCATCATATCTAGGTTCAAAGGAAGTGCAGACTAGTGGGTAAAGAAATCATCTAATTTCGTTTATTTTATCACTGGCTGCATTCTATTATGCAAAAGCATTCAAGGTGCACATTTTCCTGAGCATTTGTTGGATTTTCTGTTCAAATTTCAACTCAATCTAGTGGAACAATGAACAGCTGTTGAGGTTTACACACACAAACAGAGCCACGACAATGAAGAAAAGGGACAAACTTCAAAGGATTTTGAGAAGAGTTATACGATTTCCAAACTCATATGAATTTGACATCAATCTTCACATGATGTTTTTCCAGATAATCCATGCGATGACCTGGAAAAACCTCATAAATGTGGGTGAGTTGACATGAAATGACCTTAAAAACTAAACTGACACCAGAGAAGTTCATGTCAGCATGTACTGATGTTAAACTGGATTAAACAGATATTTATGGAACAAGCACGGTGTTTATCCGAAACTGCTTCATTTCCTTAGAGTCTGCTGGTTGTTAAAATTATAAATAAACCAGTTGTGTGCAGAGGATGCAAACCTTCAGCTAGTGACGCTAGTTTATTAACACCGCAGCTGGAGACGGTTGTTAAAACACAGCGTTAAACGTCACTTATCTTCAACTAAACTCAGCCAGCGCGGCATAATTTATCTGTAACGCTACCCCGCAGATCATTTAGTAGTGATTTACATTTCAGGGTGTTTGTTGGCTGTTAAAATGACAGCAGTGTCTGATGAAACCGACACAGACGGAGCACAGGTGCACATAATTCACCAACAAGCTAGCTAGGCTAATGCTAGTTGACAGTGCACACCAGCTATCGTACGGTTTTATTTACTCCTGGGTGTTATTGACAGCCAGTGTGGGAACAAAACCAAGTGCTGTTGCAGTGATACAGCTAAGGACATTATTAACTTTAGCTACTTAGCATCCCCATCCTTCAGATTTATCTCCGCAGCGCTCGCTGGCTGCCAAACAACGATGCAACACAACGTAAACAGCCAGTCCTTGAACGCCTCACCCGTGCAGCCCTGGTGATGTTCAGGTCTTTCATCACTTCTTCAAACGCCGCTGTCTCCTCCGCCTGTTTCTGATTATGCAAAGCGATTTTTTCGCTAAATTTGCGAGGATTGTTAGAGGACGCCATCTTTCCCTCTTCTTCTCAATGGAATGTCACGTTACGCACCACGCCGGGCCTTTTTGAGTGACGTCATCACGCACCGACGCCGCTGATGATGATGATGATAATAATAATAATAACAGTTCTGGAACACTGATGGTGGTCATGATGTTATTTTGGTCCAGTTCCCTTTCACACTGGAATCTGTTTTGATATATACTGTTACAGTAACATAAAACTTACTTTTAAAAACTGCTGTACACCAGGATAAGATAAGATAAGATAAGTATTTATCCCACCATGGGGAAATTTCACAGTTGACAGCAGTAACATTCAACAAGTAATCGCAGAGAGAAAGACAGGTAGAAACAGGGTTGTTTACCTGCACAGGTGCAGATTTAAATCCACACCTGAATCAGTCATCTTACAAGACATAATAATAATGCAACGACAGTGAAATAAGAAAAAAAATGAAATAAAAATCTTTGTACATATGAACTCGAGGACATAAAGCGGTCAGGCTGTTTGGGTTGATGTGATACGAACAACCCTTAAGCTAAAACTATAATAAAATTCATTGAACCTCTAATATTTTCATGGAGCAAAGGGATTACTACTTTTTACTGTTTGTTTTTTGTTTGTTTTATTTCCTAAATATGTAATTCCTTGCAAACATCCCAGCTATTTGTCAGTTCTATTTTCTCAATGACAGGATCTGCTTTTAGAATTGGTACCATTTGGTTTTGTGCTGTTGGTCAGAGAAAACACACTTTAAAAATATTTCCTTCATACTCAGATGAAGTGATTTTTTTTTTTTTTTTTTAACCAGAAGACCCAAATTCACTCATTATTTACTTAAGTCCAAATAAATGCCAGTTACAATACGATGTTTGGTTTATAGTCACATAAAATGGAACAGGAGAGTTTTGTCATTTTGGAGTCCACTGAAAGCAAAGTTTTTGTTTGTTCTTGTATGTAATATGTCTGTAATATAACAGGTAATATAGCATACAATGGCAAATAACTTTGGTACTTTATCATGCGGAAACATTTCCACTTAAGAAAAATTTCCCATTTTACATGAAAGCATTAGTTCAGGCTCAGGACTGTTTTGGACAGTATTTCTATCTATATATTAACAAACTGTTAATTAAATGCAACATTCTAAAATTAAATTAACAAAAAATTTATAATAATCCAAGGGAAAAAAACAAACAAAATTAACAAAATAATGAACAAAATAAAAAAAAGCCCTAAAAAAATGCATTAAATTAGCATAAAAATGATCCAAATAACCACTAATTATTAATGACAAACTCAACAAACAAAATATTCACTACATTTTTAACAAAATATACAGCTGATTTACACTTTTTGGTGGATCACAGAGTATATTTAACTCTGAAAAAATGTCATGGTTTAATAAACATGTGAAAACCTCCAGATTTCTGAGACTGCGGTGTTTAAGGTCCTTATAACAACAGTGAAATAAGTGGATTTGTGATTTGACTTGTTTTTCTTAAATTTAAAAATGTCTTGTTCTTCCAGTGTCAGTCAAAGGGTGGTTGTCTTAAAAAAAAAAAAAAAAAAAAATTATTGCAGCTTGAATGTACTGTGATGGCGTCTTTATGAACGTGGTTATGATGTAACAGTTCTCCAGAAAACATGTTGTAAAAAGGCATCAGCACACAAAACAGCAGCACCTCAAACTTATTTTTTTTAAACATGATACACCTTTAATAAAGGATGCACATAAAGCTACACAAATGTCTACATTCCTCTTTGACTACAGCAGTTTCATTTATATTGCACTTCAATCATAATGTGCTTTTACAGGTACAGGTATAAGACGGAACGACGACACACTAAGGCAAACAGGGTTCAACACGTTCTTGACGTCGTGGAGATGGTCACATTTAACCGGGAAAAACGAGAACTTTCCTACTCCTCGTACATTACATCTTTAGCTTTAGCAGCAGAATCACACATCTGATTAACACTGCTCTGAAAAGTGCAGGAATGCGGTCGTAATAAAAACAGCCTCGCCTTGTTTGAGTAATGAACAACTGATTATCTTTCGTACTTTTGCAAAGGGCAGTATCTCAAAACCTTCCTTTCCTAAAGCGGGGGTTGATGTTTCTGTGTCGGCCAATGAAACAAATGCATACAATGTCAACATGATGAACTGCAGCGTCTGTTTAACACGCTGACATTCCAACAGACGAACACATGAATGATTTATGTAGCTGCCGGAAGACGTCCACAGAAAACAGTTAGTGTGTCAGTGGGGGGTTTGGCTTAGGAAAGCACAAGGGCAGTGGCCATCATTAATACACTGTGCAATAACCGACTCAAAGTTAAAACATCCGCTCTTTGTGTGTATTTGTGCAATCATTACTGTGCAGTGATATGTAGTCAGTGGTAAGAAGGTCTGAGAAGACATGAGCATATAAAACGGTAAGGTTTTCAGTTGTTGTGTTCTTCTGTGTTAAAATAATAATGTTATAACACGCAAAGCATTAAAAAATATCACAACGGCTAAAATCCTGTACAATCAAAATGTCCGACAGTTAAAAGGTTGTGCCTATTTGCACCTTTGCAAGGAAACATAAAAAAAAATTGAATAGAAAATCAAATCAAGATGTCAACTCACGCTAAAATGAGATTATAGTTAATTTCAGAGGTGAGTCTTATGACTGATCACTGCTTAAATAAAAAAAAAAAAAGACTTAATTTGGTGAAATATAGCCATAAAAACTTCCGATTGGTAAGTTATAAACCTTAATGATTGAATTCAGAACATTTTCTAACATCTGGTTCAACCAACTTGTGTAAGGAGTGAAGTATAATTACAAAAGAAATTGAAAACGTTGATTGAAAATTCTGATAGTCTCAATAAAGGCTTTTCTTTGAGGTGCATCGACACAACAAAAAGGTCAAACACTGAAGAAAAGTCTCAGACCTTTTAGTTCTTTCCTGTGCGAAAACTAAACCTCACTTAACATCCAGTGTTTTCACGTTAATGTTGTTACTGTACCACAGCACCTCCTGGTGATGGATGGAAAATAACGGCCCACAGTGGGTGTTCTGGTCGTTCCTCTAATGAATCACGCACCAGAGACACAGTAGTTCACATGATGTTCACCAGACGGAAGAGCACACGGAATCAGATGTTCACAGTCGACAGGTCAGATACTTAGCGTTGTGTGGTGTTTTGTGGAAGTATAATGGGTGTACAAGCGATGCCAGCAAAGGACTCTGGGAAGTGCAAGTCCCTCTCCCACTCTTCGGTTTCTGTGTTGTACACCTGCACGATGCTTGTGACGTTGTTCAGGTGCCAGTTGTAGCCGCCGACGATGTAGATCTTCTGGTCCAGTAAGCAGCAGCCGGCCTCGGACTGGCCCACCCTCATGGGGCTGACGGTCGTCCACTGATCGTTCTCCGGGATGTAATACTCCACCGCCAGGACGTCAAAGCAGCGGTCCACGTGGTCCATGCGGCCGCCCAGGGCGTAAACCCGCTCCCTGGTGCTGATCATGGCGTGCAGCACTCTGGGTTCATTCATGGGAGCTTTGAAGTCCCACTGGTCGGGCGCCGGGTCGTAGCAGTGGAGGGTTTTCTTGTCGTCCAGGGAGACGCCGTAACCGCCTGAGATGTAGAGCTTATCCCCACAGGTCGTCCCTGCATGACCCCAAATCCTGCGTTTTAACGGTTCCACGCAAGTCCACTCATTCTTCTTCGGGCAGTAACACTCAACTGAAGACAGGCTGCCGGACCGATTGCGCCCCCCCGTGGCGTACAGCTGTCCGTTCAGTACGTTGAGCTGAAACTGGATGCGAGCCTCCTGCATGGGTTGAATACGCAGCCACTGGTTCAGGTGAGGGTCGTATCGGAAGCAGCTGTCGACCGCCCCCTCTCCGCTGCGGTACTGTAAATGTTGACCTCCGACGACATACACAAAGTTGTCGAGGACGGCGACGCAAGCGTGGCTGCACCCGCTCTCCATCTCCGTCAGCTCTTTGAATTGGCGGGAAGCGATGTCGGGAAGGTAGTAGACTTTAGTGCTCACGGTGCGGTCGTGGTCCGTGTACGGCGTCCCACCAAACGTGATCAGTGACATGACGTCGGAGCGGATCAGCGTCCTCGAAGACTGCATCTCGTGCTGTCGGAAGGGAAGGATCTGGTAGTTGAAGGCCTCGAGGAGATACTGGCGGCACAGCACGTCCTCCACCATGATGTCCACCTTCTGAACGCTGTCCACCAGCTCCGACGAGCGCATGAGCGGGAAGCGAACGTGGCAGAGGACGTTGCTGGCTTGAGCCCGACGGGACTCGTCATACTGGAGCCACCTGATGGCGGCGTGGAAGAGGTCGATCTCGCTGCAGTTCTTCAGCTTGTTGCTCCGCAGGAAGAAGACGAGACGCTCCATGGGAATGTGCAGGAAGTCCTCCTCCTCCGAAATCTGGAGGAAGTGACGGAACGTAAACGTATCCACCGACTCTTTAAGGGAAGACAGGCTGAACGTGGTGGCCATCTGTCCGATGTGCAGGCAGGTCTCCACGCTCATCGCAGACTTGAGGAACTCTTCACAAAGTTCCACAACAGGGACCATTTGGAGAAAAACAGCCGCTCCGAGGACATCCTGAATACAGTCCAGATCTAAAGTGACTTCTGCGCTATAGGCAAAGTCGATAATATGTTTCAGCCCTCGGGCGGACAAACCCTTCAGCTCAATGGTGTCTTGGTTTGACTCCCTCATGCCTCCAGTAAACATCGCTCTGTAACAATAAAAACAGTACATCAGAGGACGTCTTACAACTTCTGTTATTTTCCAGTGACTTTTTAATTTCACATTTCAGGGTTTTCTCTTGGCGACCTTTGTGCATGGTTGTGAAGTCTACAGGTCCTTCCAAAAGAAACTGCTATTTTTTGTAAATTACAATAATTTTGGAACCTTTCCTTATTATGTAAATGAACAAAAAGAGAAAACCATTCACAACAAGTGCACTGAGTACTAACTGCCCTTATTAGATATGAGAAAAGTAATTTTAATTTAGTTTTAATACGACCTAACTGATTTTTTACTTAATTTGAAATGAGGTGCTGCACTTCAGCCTCATGATGAGAAAACCCTTATTTATTTCACATATTTTACTTCTGGTGGTCCTTCTTTCCGTTGTTTCAATCACTCTATATTTAATTTCCTATATTACTCTTAACAGAAGTATTGCTATGTTGAATTGCCTTGTACTGTTTTTAAGCTCTGTTACTGAATTAATTATCACCAAACTTTTGCCCATCTTCTTTACTATATTGATAAGGCCTCAGTAAATTACAATATTAAAAAGGTTGAATGAATGACTTTTTTTGAGTCATACTTGAATAGTATTTACCAGGATCAACTCTTGACTTAACTGTGGTGTTCGGAGGGGCCGTAGGCTCGAACTGGCAGCCATGCTTCTGCCAGCCTGCCACAGGGCAGCTGTGGATACAGATGTAGATTACCTCCACCAGAGGGAGAATGTGTGAGTGAATGAATAATGGATCCACTGAAAGCGCTTTGAGTATGCGTTTATAGAAAAGCGCTATATAGATCTAATCCATCATTATTATTATTATTATTATTATTATTATTATTATAGACCTAAACATCCACCAGCGTCCAAGCATCTACTGTTTTAAAATGTTTAATAGCTATTGATCCACTAATCCTATCAATACATAAATAATAGGTGCAAAATACAGTTTGTCATCTTGTCACGGTCATCAGATGTGACCCATTTGTACGTTCAGAGGCTCTGTACTGAATATGGAAACACCGTCATCTTCAACAATATTGATTCACCAGTAAAACCCAGGGAGTTTGATAAATGAAAATGGTTGGAGATGCTTGGGTTATGTTCAGTTAATGATATCTTTGAGGAACAAGTCACTTTTTCTTCAGTTTTTGCAGTTTTGATATAATAACTTTTAAATTTACTCTGAGTTTGTACAACCACCTACAAAATCTGTGAATTAAATGTAGGAAAATGTATGATTTACGCTGAAAAATGTATAAATAAATCACTTAAGTAGGGTTAAAGACAGAGAAAAATTAATTTGAGAACTGCCACAAAAGTAGCACTGGGTCTTTATGGGTTAAGGGAGAAATTTTCAGAAAACACCTAAAACTCTTTACTTTCTTGGAAGGTCCTGAAAAGCACCAACACCTTGCACTACTGACCTTTATGAATATGCCCCCATCAGTACAAAATAAATATGACTTAGTATAGAGATGATCTGTGAATTCAAGAATAAACTGTCACTGATTAAAAACTCACACTGACCTGAAGTAATCACTGCAGGCAGCAAGCACAGCTTTGTGGACGTGGAAGCGCTCGTTGTTGATGGCCAGCTCAACGTCAAGAAGCTGACCCTGATCCCGCAAGACTGATAAACCCTGAAGGAGGGTGGCACTGTGGCTCGGGGCGGAGAATGTACAGCGGAGGGTACGATTCTTATTAGCCATACTGGGGGAAAAAAAAAAAAAAGAAAGGCAATGTTACATCCAGACACCATACGCTTATGAATGTAAAAATAAACCTGCCTGCATTTTCCACAACTTAATTCCTTCACTGGAACCCTCTCTGTCAATCTCTAACGTCCAGTCTGAACTGACTTAAAGCATAGAGCAACCTTTAATGGAATTTGAATCTAATGTGCCATAATCAGCAAGAGCGAATGCATTCTGCAGTGTAAAGTGTTTTCACATTAGTGAGAACTGCATTAGTGAGATCTACCCACAGGAGAAAAATAGCACCGCTCTGAATAGAAAGGCTCTGTTTATCGCTTCACTGTGAAAAATCATCACTGCAGACAGAAACGTGACTCCACCATGAAGATGACAATTAGCTGGAACACAAATAACTATAATCAGCTTTTTTCAGTCAACTTCATCAGACCATTACTGTACAAGTTAAATAACAGACATTCACCTTGGAAACAACTGGACTAAATTTGTAAATTATAATTATAAATATTAACATTTCTGTCACTTTCACAAGGTTGTTTTTCTGCAGGTGAATGGAAATTATCATAAAAAATATATATATAGAAAATCATCACAGCTTAAATAACTAGGCTAATATTGAATAATTATGACATCTCTATAAGTCTCTTCTATTGGTGTGAAATGAGATCTTGCAAAAAGGAAATTCACATAGCAATCACTGCTATCAGAAAGGGAAATACCTAAACCAGAGCTCACGAAACATCACGACTACAGTTCACATCAGGTAAAAACATTTCCACAGTGAATGAAAATGACATCAGATAACTGGGGGACAGACTGTCTGCACCGAGATAACAGACCTGTAATTTCTGAAAGTGTGTCCTCGAGTGACCTGTTTTGTTTGATGAGTGGGAAAAATCTACCAAAACAACAAGCAGATTATCAAATTTCATCTATATAATACACGAATAAAAGAAAGACCGGTTGTTTTGACACAGGACAAAATAAGGTCAGTAACATTAGGTGAAATTAAATGAAACCTACAATGATGGAGCACTCTGTGTGTTACAGTTCTGCAAATATTTGTTCCTGCAAATGTCCACAGCCATAAAAATACTAAGCAAATTCAATTAATCTATTTATATATCCTTGTAAACAGGCTATCTTTGGATCTTCTGCTTAAGACTTTGATACTGAGGGATGTTTAAGAGCTTTTTTCCACTATTTTTCTGTTGTTTTTTTCTACAGTTTACAGACTATTAAAAAAGACAGTAGATTCGTCAAACATTGAAATCTATTAGCTAGCTTTAAGGGATACATCTGAGGGAAATAACACTTTATATAATACTAGTAATTATTATAATAAAATAAAAATTGATATTGCTCTATAATATTTAATGGTATCAAGATAACTAGTCTGATTCTAGATATTATTGACAGGAAGATTAAATTTGATTAAGACTAAAATGGCATCAGTAATTTAAAATAAATGACAAAAAATAATAACTTAATAACTCTTCATTTTAGCTGTTAGCTGTTGTTGTTGACTAGCTTTAGCTAATGTTGTTTGCATCTTACTTTGTTTACTGCTAAAAGTACAACGATAACCAATCAAAATATACAAGAAATGTTTTGCCCAAACCAGTGCAAACATGTAGTAAAATCACATAAGTTAGTTGTCTGTGAATGTCATTAGGTTGGACATATGCTATCATCTTCACTCAGTTTCCACCGCTGCTCATTGAAAATACCCGGAGGCCCACATACATCCTCGGTGTTTCCTGAACTCAAACGGGGGCGTCGGATCTCATTTATCGGCGTCGGGCTGTCAGCATCGACCCGGGGCTGACGGACCTCCCCAGGGGGAACCACAGGGAAACCAGCCTAAACCCAGTGGGCACTTCCCGACTGACTTCCCCGGATCACTCACCTGTTCTGCGGATGTTTCGAAGCAAAATCCCCACCATCCGACTCCGCCATCTTCTAGCACAGAGCCCCGTGCATAGGGCATCTTCATCGGTGTTAGCAGGAGGCTAGTGGCGCCGCCGGCCCGGTCATGGTGGGTGAAAGGAGGACTTCCAGCCCGGGTTTCAGGCTCGGGCGGAGCACGGCCGTGTGCCCTCGGTCCTGTAGTGAACACGGCGATGACCTACCAGACCAGCCGGCTGTTCGGTGGGGGTCCTTCCCCTGTACTGACGGTGTATGACCGCAGGGGGGCGCCAAAGCTGCATCTATACCGGGTCAGATGAAGGGTGCCAAAAGGTACCCCAGGGGTACTGAGGAGAAGCCCAGGGGTACTGAGGAGAAGCCCAGGGGTACTTAGATGAAGCCCAGGGGTACTTAGGAGAAGCCCAGGGGTATTTAGGAGAAGCCCAGGGGTATTTAGGAGAAGCCCAGGGGTACTTAGGAGAAGCCCAGGGGTACTTAGATGAAGCCCAGGGGTACTTAGGAGAAGCCCAGGGGTACTTAGAAGAAGCCCAGGGGTATTTAGGAGAAGCCCAGGGGTATTTAGAAGAAGCCCTGGGGTATTTGACATTTTCATGGAAACATACATTAAATAAGTCGTCATGTACCAAATACAAAATAAATAATGAAAATTAACGCTGAAATATAAAACACAGTAAATACATTCACATAATGGTTTTATTGTCGATCCTCTCGTTTAAGCTTTGGTGACACTTTAAGAACGTTTCTGTTTTATATTATTCAAAATGAGTTTATTTCAGTGTCTAAGTAATTATTTTTTATTGATGAAAGTTTCGTTTGTTGATTAATGACCAATTTATTTATTTTTCTTTTCAATGAAAGAGGGGACTTGTCAGTTTTTCTACACTAAATTTACTTCAAAAATGTGTTATTAAAAAAAATAAATAAATAAAATTAAGTTAAAAATATGTTGTTAGTACGGAGCCCGTGTGGTGACGTGAAGAAAAAAAAAAACATGCAAAAAAAAAACAAAACACATGTTTGTTTATAAAGTTTTGAAAATATAATCAGACACCTTTGGCACGGGAACAAGTTTTGGCCTTTTTTTTTTTTTCAATCAAAAACGCTGAAGCGAGAGTTGGGGGTACGTGGTTAGAAACGTATATTTCAGGGGTACGACACTGAAAATCTGAGAACCACTGACTTACAGGATTCAGATTTTTGTAGCTTCACAGGCTACTTCAGGTAAATATCCTCCTGACACCCAGAAAAAAAAAGTTTTGTTTTTTTTTCCCACATTAAATAGAATAAAATAAATAAAATATATAAAATAATAAAATAAATCTTGATTGGGAGCAGCATGATGCAAGTTTTATCAGATGCATGTTTACAGAATGTCCTTTGTAATGGACAGTTTTTTTTATTTTTTTTTTATTTATTTTTTTTTAAGTAAAGCTGTGAAACTCTTATCCCCAACAGAAGAAAAAATAATACATTGCTGGATCTCAAGGGGATACTGAACATTTTCCTTTGGTTTATTTATCCAACAGCACAGGCTTATTCAAAAAGAATGAACCGATATCATTAGGCGATATTTGAAAAAGGAAAAGCGACAGAAAACTCCAGCCCAAGTCACCAGTATTCTACTCGCTCTCAGCTTTTACTTCCTGTCTTACCAGTGTTCAGCGTGTTCCTCCCAGATCCCCATCCACCGAGT
>JAPQRP010000020.1:10225243-10245345 GCA_037367295.1 Apogon hyalosoma
GGAAAATGGATAGATATCAGCTCTGAAATTAAACTACTATGAGCTATTTTTGTTGTTATCATGATATTTGTCCAAACGAATGGACCTTTAGTTGGACCAGGCAGTAAAATGAACAAGAAATTGAAGAAAACAAGGGTGGTCTATAATTTTTTCTGCGACTGTATGTAGCGGTCAGTGTTGAGAATGCCATCAACTATGCATGTATTTGTCTGTACAAAACAGAAGTCAGAAAAAAGTCAAGAAAATGGCAGTTTGTGCTTAAGACAGTCCAGAAACATGTAGTTTAGAGTGAAACGGTTCAGTGGCCAGTATCTTGGTGTATTAAATCTTATTCTTTGACAGTGAGGTGAAAGATTCTAGATTTTACACTTCTACTTTTTAGAACTGTATAATTATTCATACTCTTATACTGTGAATTCGCATGCTGTTTTGTAGCACCCGAATTTCATTGTACACACACAAAAAAAAAAAAAAAAAACTCTGATACCGTACACTGAATACTCAGAAAAAAGTATTAAAAATATGTGAAAATCATTGAAGGTCTGGTCATGTTGAAGCTGCAGAAACCTCCTCAGACTCTGAACAGACTGGAGAGAAAGTTATGATGACGTTATGGTGACATGATGCCACGTTCACAACTGTCACAACTTTCTGAGGGTTAGTCCCGATGTCCTCCTTCATGGACTTTTATTTCGTTATGGGACACAACCTGAAGGGGCAGGACTTCACCTCATCACCTCTATAGCTTCAATGTCATGTGACACAGTGACTCCAAGTCTACACCAAATATGACAAACCTCATTTAGTTTGATTTGACATTTTCTTCGTTCTTTACATCAAATTCTTTCAACAAAAATCAGCATCAATCACCTTGATTTTCTCATATAAAGTGAGATCCTGATATTGTATTCATGAGAAAAGATGCTGTAATTTTTAGATCTTTTCACATTCATCTGAGATATGGTAAATAAGATAAGATAAGAGTTAAAAAAATTAATAAAAACTGAACAAAAGAGTTGAGAAAATGGACAAAAAATAAACATAGAAAGTAACAAAAAGTAACATAATGAACATAATAATAATGATAATAATAATAAACAAAATCAATAAAAATGTCAAAATGATGGGAAAAAAATGTAGTGTTCTTTAATTAATGCATAATTCTACTTTATCAATTAGTACAAGTGCAGATGAAAAACAGACCAACACAAAACAGAAACGTATTCCATAAGAAACGTGAAAATGTCCCGATACTCGTTTAATATATGAATTATTTTACCTCCCATTATTGAAAGATGATTAAGCAATATGTCACTGACCTCTTCAAGATGAAGGTACATGTTGTTGAGATGAAAAAGAAGATAAACAGCAACACGAGACTCAACCACACTGATGTAAGGAGGAAAAAAAAGGCATGAGTTGCATATTGAGTGGTATTCAAAGCCAGAGATGGGAGGTATTTGTATAAACCTCATACTGTTCACATGCATCTCTGGCAGAGTGGTGATGGTGGCTGTGGCTTTAGGTCCTTCCCCCACCGCCGTCACTCCACACAGGCTCAGGTTATACTTGGACCCCGGTGACAGATTCTCCAGCCGGTATTTACTCAGTGAGATTGATATGTTACAGCACTCTGATGAAAAGACATGCAGTTAAAGTCACAGGAAAGACAAAGACAGACGGTGTCACGGTAGAACCCATAGATCACACTGACAGTTTCATTTTATCACATGAGCGAAAGTCAGAACGACATGTACAGTGAAGGTTTCATATCAAAAGGTGTTGAAATATTGACATGCATCAGAAAACAACTTATTCTTTGTGTCTTGCAGAAGCTTTGACTGTGCACAGTGATGGAGGAAGTAAAAGTACTATTCACTGTTGCCACTTTATTTCACTGTTGTTGCTGTTTATGCATGTTAAGAATATATTTTATTATTTTTTTTTTATCTTTAAAGGTGGGGAAGGAGATGTTTTCCTGGAGCATTTTTTACTATATTGCTTAAAATCCCCTTCATTCCCCAATTGCAACCAAATAAATAAATGCTCTAACACAAAAATTTAAAAAAATTTAGTCACCTGTGGAACGCACAGGACGGAAAAAACACCATCCAATCATTTTAACTGGCCCATCGAAATGATTGAATGGTGATATGTCTATCAAACTCAACTGCCATTGTCCCTCCCCCCTCTGTGCGCACCCCTTTTTGGTCATAAATCATGCGTTCTCAGAGGCTTGGAGAACCAGTACAGGAAACGAAGCCAGAGCCAGAGCTTGGCTAACTATATTAGCTATATTAGGATGTAAAGTTCACCGGAAAACTGTTTTGCCACCAACAAAAATGACTAGGGAATGTAACGTTAGTCAGCTAGGTATGAAGTGGGGCTGTTCTGCCGACAAACAGAGGTGTTGGAGGAGACTGAATGAGGTACACATGGATCCGCAAGCCAGAGCCAAAGTTGGAGCCGGGGCCGGGGTCAGAGCTGGGGCTGGAGCTGAATGAACTGATGCCGTGCAGCACTCGTGAACCCTTGGGAACAAGCATTGCGCGTGCCAGTACTGTGGAGGCGTGGCTTCGGGGGGGGGATGTCTGAAGAAAGGGGTTTGGACTTTTGAATTGTGTATTTTCTAAATGTAGCTACTCAAACCATTTTTTCCAAAATCTCCTACCCTACCTTTAATTATTTTTGGCATATTTTTTATGGTAGTTTTATTCTACACTATTTACCGTTTATACATTCTATTTTAGATTTTCTTCTTTATCTTCTTATGTTACAGACCTGGGTAACTACACTTAATTCTGTCATGTACCATTGATCATTGAGTCTGAGAGCAATAAAGAAATATTCCATTACAGCTAAAAGCATACAAGTATTAGCAGCAAAATTATAATACTGGAGTGAAACATTAGATTTTTTTTCCTGGCGACTGATAGATTATCAGCTGTTACCGTTGTTTCTGCTGGAAGCGGAGCTGGTTTGAGCTAAATATTTTCCTGGATCACAGTATGTTCTCGGCTGGAGTACACTAGCCTCATATTCAGATCTATCGCTACACTTAGTTAGCTCTGTTTCAGGGCTGTTGATAGGTCTTAAACCCTTCACTATTGTACTGAAATGGGGTTAAAAGTACAGTTGAAGGGTATATAAAAAAAATATAACAAAATGTAGATGATGTAAAAGACCCAACATGACAAAAATAACGTTACAAGAATTTTTAAAATGACAAACTTATAAAACTAAAAGATAAGACAAGAAAGATGGAAACAATGTAAAAGAGGCAATGAGTTGAAAACAAGGCATAGAACTTATACGTTATACCAGCTCAGTAGATACTTTTGTTGACTTTGTACCCAGGAGACATAAAAATTATTTTTTGGGTCTTGAGGTGGAAATGTTTGGAAACCACTGGGTTAAAGAATGAGACGAGTGAGAGAACGTATCACTCTATTCCAAACCAACAGAGCAGGGGTGTCAAACTCATTTTCTTTCAGAGGCCATATTCAGCCCAATTTGATCTCAAGTGGGTCAGACCATTAAAGCAATCGCACAATAACATATAAATAATGACAACTCCAAATTTTCTCTTTGTTTTAGTGCAAGAAAAATTATGAAAATATTTACATTTGCAAGCTATCCAAACAAGTTGTGAATAAGATGAAAAAACTGAAAATTGTTAAGAAAAATAAGTGCAGTTCTAACAATATTATGCCTCAACTTATCATTCATAATATATACTCTTATGCATTTATGCGTTACAGCTCAGATCTACAAAGGCGCAACACATTTAGTAACCGGCATTATATTGTTAAAATTGAACTTTGTTTACTTCGGACATTTCGGGTTCCTCATATTTGCTAAGGTTATTCGCATTTTATTGTTAAAGGATAGTTTGTTAATGTAAAGATTTAGGCATAATGAAATATTGTTTTTTGGTTTTTTTTTTCACATTAGACCAAGAAGAAAATTATTAGTCATTATTTATAGGTTATTATTTCACACCTTTCTTCAGTGTTAATGAAGACATAAATAAATCTCATGCTCATCACGTGATTATTGGCAAGAAAGAAGAAAGACAGATGAAAATACAAAGGCCAGATCCATAAATCTGTCTTCAGTCTGTGTATTTTTTTAAACCTTTTTCCTTTTCTGATATATCAAGTAATTTTAAAATTTACTGAGAAGTTTAAAGGGTAAAATGTACTGTTTACATCCAATAAACATGTCAAATCTGATTTGATACACGCTGTTTTTCTGGTAGAACATCACAGGGCAAAACTATAGGTTGTATTTGTTGTGTAAAGACTATAATGTTTGTTTGAGATGTAAAAGAGTACAAGGATAAAATGCTTGAGGACTTCAAATTCACATCACTGACTGTACATGAAGCTAACAAACCAGCTGATGTCCACACCTGTTTTCTCTTCCTGTGAGCCGACTCTGACGCTGCACAGACTGTAGTATTTGAGGAAACCTCGCTGGTGATCGGAGGGAATCCCCTTCCAGGACAAGTTGATGGAGTGGTGAGTTTCACCGAAAGCACTGAAGTCCTCAGGGGGTCGGTCAGGAGCTGCAAACAAAACCACACATCAATACTGAGACCATTAATCAACTGACAAAACAAGACAAATCAGTTACAGGAAGGATCCAAATCTGATTCTGGGTTCGAATTAGATCAGAAGTGTCCATTCCATCACCATTAGATTTACTTGTAGTTCGGAAACTACAGTATTGGATGAATTTAACTGTTTTGTGTCTTTATCGTCCCAGAAAAAGACACAAAACAAGACATACAGACCACAGAACGATATATTAACATCAGTTCTCCTTTAAATACAGATTATCTTGATCAATGCAGATGAATGAGCTCTTCTTCAGAGTTCTGTATGTGTGAAAACTGGAGTCAGGAAGTCATTTGCGATGACCGTCTCTGATTCTTATCTGACAGGTTGGAGGTGGTGAATCAGCCTGTGTGACCTTCGTAAGTTTGTTTTTGTTGGAGACAGTGATCATGAACCCAAGGGAAAAGGACTTTAGCTCAGAAGTGAAGCCAGTTCAGGATATACAGTTGTAATACCACTCACGGCCACTAGATGCTGACCCAAAAGCTTTGGCTCACATAAACCCTTTTTACACAGCACTTCTGTTCCCGGAATAGCTCACCTTTACCCTGGAACGACGTCTGTGTAAACAAAATGGTGGGATCATTTGGTCCCACCTCTGTCATGGCTCTGTAACGCCTCTGGAGGTAGTAACAGAGCCGAGATAAAGGTGGACTCGTGATTCTGGAACGCTATATAAAAGGAACACCTCTTGTTCTGCAACCAAGATTTTGATGACATCTTGCCTGTGTGTCCCCTGTGCCGGGGGGATTTAAAAATGATGTGGTCATGTACAGTAAACAAACATATCAACACAACCAGAAAGATGTTGAACTGGGGAGAAGCCGAGATCCGTGAGCTGTTGTCACTTTGGGCAGAGGACTCTATCCTCACTCTGTTCGTCCTCCATTGTTGTTTTGAGAGCCAACACCGCTATGCTCAGGGTATTTCTGACACGCAAGCTGTACGTCACACTATACGCTGCGCTGCGTCACCGTCCCTTTGATTCCAGACCTCAGGTCCGCTGTGTAAAAGTCCAGCCTGTCTCACCTCTGTTACTCCTTTGGCTTGGCTTTGGAAACCGATCAATGGTGGCAGAAAGACAGGATCAGCAGCTCACCTTTTTTCTGGGATCTCTGTGTAAAAGTAGCGACAGACTTGCCTTGGACTTGCACTGAAGTCAATAATTTTCTCACTGGTTTTATTTGGACCTTCAAAGATGTCTCCTGGTCTGGGCTCAGGTTAAATGGAAGCTGCTTTGTCAGGCTTTGACCGGTGTGATTTCAGATGCATTTTGTTCTGCAATAATATGCCCTTTACTGCTGCTAAAGGACTGTTAGGTGTAATGTAATTATGCTGATTCTTCATCTTACACTTTGATAATTATAGTCAATTATTTATCATTAACTTCTTTTAAAGGCGCTGGTGGTAGTGCTGAGGACCCTTAGTTTGCTTCAGCCTGTATATGTAAATACTCAAGTGACTCTGTTTTTCTTCACAAGTTTACCATTGTACTGAATCAATGAGCTAGCTTTTAGCATTAGCTCGCTGATCAATCCTTGTGGCCCGACAGCTCCACCCCTTCTTCCAAATATGGTCACCTCTGGGCTCAAGAAGCCAACATCAAGACAACCAAATCACAAACTACTAGCTGCAAAAAACAATCGGTGTTACATTGTCCACTTCTTCAAGGTGGTCTGACTGCAGAATAGAACAAGTCCAACTATCAAACACTGCATAGATCGCATGCCGCAGTTCTGTATGTGTTACCATGGTAATACTACGTGACACTTGTATCAACATACACATGCTATGCATCCACGTAAGCAGAAGAACGTCAGCTAAAAGCTCAACAAAATCAAATGTCACAACAGGACACGACTCAAACAACAAACACTTAAACGGACAAATATGTAAAACAAGTCTGAGACCAGAGCGTGTCATGAATAATTTGATAAAACAACAGACCAATGAGACAAACTTTGCAGTACTAAGCTAACACTAAGCAGATCCAACAGTACAAGTATTTTTTTCTCTGATTTCTCTCAATCTCTAAAAAAATGTCTAAATCTCACCGAACTAGACAAAGAAGAGCAAAAACTAGACTTTCATACATTTCCCAAAGGAAATGTAATCCGTGCGCTTGCTTCTTGTTGGATCAGTGGACTTGTGGCTAGGTTAAAAATAAAGGTCACAATTTGACACGGTAATAATGTATTTTGTTTTACCTTTGCTGTTTTCTGAAAACTTTCAGAAATGAGTCTGACTGGAAAAAAATGAACCACAGTTTAACAGGCTAGTGGACGTTTATAGCTATAAATTTACCAACTGTAAATCTAGGGTGTAAGATTCATTACATTAAATCAAATTAAAGTAAATGGGTGCATTCTGAGTTCTTATACAATAAGAGAGAAATGACATAACAGACAGTTATTTGTCTTTTTTTATTCTTTATGATCGGAACATGACTCTGTTTGACAGTAGGTTATGATTATATTGTGATAATCCTGACTGCTCATCTCTAAGAACAATAATCATCGTGTCATTTAACCCTAACCCGTGTGTGTTTAGGTGAAACCAGAGACGTGTCCTGTGAAAACACTTACCTTCTTCTTTGTGATAGTAGTGGCATGTGTGTACTGTTTGAGGCATCCCATTGACACATCTGTGCTCAACGTAAAGATATCGAACATAGTCCTTCATTACTGCAACAGAAACACAAAGACAAAACCTTTCATAGTTTGAGTTCAACTGGTGACATGTTTTCGCAAATTGAGTCGCAACATTAAATACACAAAATGGAGTTTAGGGTGAATTAGTCCTTTAAAAAAATAAATCATTTGTTTTCATTTAAGGGTAACTTTTTTTTCTCTCAAAAATCAATTGGCCTAAAATGAGTAATTCCGATTTTTTTCAGTTGTTCAAAGTGGCAATGATTAAAAAGTGTACATGAAGTATTTCGATGCTTTGTCAGTTTTAGGAAAGTTTAAACAAAATCATGGCGGTAAGTTTTGGCAGAGACACAAGATCTGTATTCGCAAACTTTCAGATTCATGTCTCAGATTTTTTTTCCCCACTTTTGAAACATTTCAGAGGTTTTATAAGCAAATAAATGACATTTATTGAAAAAATCATTTTGGGTCACCTCTAAAATGTTTGGCCACAGCCCTGTGTACAAGTCTTATTCCACCTTTATCTTTGTTCTTTTCAGGGTTGAAATGATCATATTTATTTATTTCTCATTCTCTTTTCTTCACATAAAACAAGAAAATGCAGGAAATGTGTGCACAACCTTAAAAGACACACAAAATTAAAGGAGTCAAAAATGATAATATCAAGGGTTAGATTACAAGCGTTAGTTAAAGCAGGATTTTTAGGTTATTTAAATTTTGCAAGATCTATTTTTCTCATTTTTATTTCAACAGTTTCATTTCGCAGCAAACGTCAACACGAGTGTTAGTGAAAAAAAGAAACTTAAACACTTCTAGCTCGTGTTTTCTGCTTCATTACAATGAATCTGATTTGTCATTAAAACTTTACTAAACCAACAAATACAATGTTGGACCGGGACCTTTGCACAGGACTGTACGTATATAATAAACCTGTAGAAACAGTTGGCTGATAATAAAGGATATATTTTCAGAATCTGCAGCACTTTCCTTAAATCTCCCTCAGATCTTCTACTATTCGACCTGTTGCTCCTGAGTATATTTTCTTACTTTTTCTTTCTTGTTATCATTGTATTTTATATGATTTATCCTCTCCTCTTTGTAATACAATGAATCCATGTAAAAAGCATTTAAATGTATTTTGAGATGAACTTACGTTCTTTTATTTGTTGCCTTCTTTCCTTCCTGCTTTTGGGTGTTAAACTCAGGCTTTCTGGACTCACATCGCCGTTGTGCATCTCGAACCATTCATGGCAGGCTTTTCTGAGTATTTTAAATTGGTTACAAGCTGCCGGTAGGAGAAGGAATCAAACTTAATTGCCAATTAATTTGACAAAATCTGTGACGCACACAAACACCCAGACCCTTTGTCCTACGTTGTACGTCGTGTCCAGGTTCAGGTTTCAGCTGGATGACGGTCGGAGGAGACGATCCGGCTTTGTTTCTGGCTGTGATGGAGATGTTGGCGGCGGAGTAGGATACAGACATAGTGTATGTTGTGCTGGTGGTGTTGGTTTGATGTCGCTTTTTCAAACATGGACACCCGTGAAGTGATTGAGTGTCTGTTAGGATGTAAGTCACTCCTCCAACTGCAGATACACGAGGCGGCGGCTGAAGAACAGAAAAACACAAGAAAATAAAGACAAGTGGCACATTAGTCCTGTTTACATCCTATTTTACAAAACTCACAATTTCAGCACCTTGTTTTTTTCAGTATTGTGTATATCCTATATTACCTGTATATATCCTTTATATGTCGTATATATTTCATCTGTCTGGTATAGACATGGGCTTTTGTATATTTTTAGTATTTCTTAGTATTTTTGTGTATATATTTTCAGTATAATTTTCATGTATTACTTGTTATATACAATCTTTTTGCACTTTAAGAATCTGCTGCTAAACAGAACTGAGCTGCTAAACTAATTTTCATCGTTCTTGTGACTGACAATAAAGACCTATTCTATTCTATTCTATTCTGGCTGGATTTAACTCTCTCAATGCTTGTGAAATGAAGTCATTCACATTTTCTAATAAATATTACCACCAATATTGCCTTTTGCTATGAATACAATCTGTGCAATAAAAACAGTCAAAGTAATCAATACAATAAACAAAAATAAATACATCAACAAAATACCAAGTAACTTAAACAAAACTCTAGAAAATATATGAATTAAAACAGGCAAGAAAATTAACACTCTTCAGTTTGTTGTAAATTTATTCACAGCCATGGATGAATGTGTAACTGTGAATGTATGTGGCCACTAGAGGGAGTAGTGAGTCACTCTGCCAGCCAAGGCCAAGTTGAGGATGAGAACCAGTAAGAAACAACTGTCAGTCAAAGAAAAGAAGTGGCAAAAATAGTAACTGTGGTTTTCTCCACTGGACTCAGCTGTAAATGTAAAAAATGGAGTTTGATACTGAAATGTCAGCATTTCTTCTACATGGATGAGTTTGATTCTGAGGCTTATGGAGGTATAAAGTTATTATGGGATGTTATTATCTTTGCTAAGTTGTCATTTGTTGATCCATGATTCAGACTAAACTGTGACAGTTCTGTCCTTGTTTGGTGGATTCCAAACAGATCTTTAGTTCAGCTACTGACAACACAAACCCGAGCAGAAAACAGAGGTGATTAGTGGTTTTACTGTGGCTGTTTTCAGTCTAAAAACAGAGCTAAGCTAACAGAGCTATAATGTAAACTATCAGCTGATGCTGTAAGTGAAAATTAGAAGACACAGTGTTATTTTGAGTGACTGTCAAAGTAAGCGTCTATGAGTTTCAGTTTGAAGAAGAAAACATGATGATACCATAACACCGATGTGTGGAAACAATGAGCTTAATACTTCATTCAGTAACTGATACAGTCTGTGGATACAAAGGGTTGATTTGTTGGTGGTTTTGGTCCTAAGTGTGCTCCGGTACCAGACTGACCCCTGCTTTTCATTGCTGGATTAAGTTTAATATCAATACTACAACCTCTCAACTGACGGGAAGTCAAGATAATGGATTTTTTTGTCATTTAAACACTTCACATTTACATTAATTTACATTCCACTCTTTGCATCTGTATCTTTGTAATTCCATTAATAAATCTGACGAATCTATGTTGAAACCAAACTTTATGCTGAAGCCATAAAACGAACAAATGAAAGATTACAGTTATGACTTTATTTACTTTCTATTACATTTGGTTTCTTTTCCTGACGCTGTACCAGCTCCAGCTTAAGTATTTTTTATGTAATTGCTCTGTTGTTCGTACACTCAAACCTGTACTTTACAAAGTGAACATCATCTAGACCACATGTTTTGTGTTACAACATTTTGGTTTGGCCTTTGCTTCATTTCCCTGCCTCCATTAAGCTGAATAAAGAACAGTTTCCTCAGACAGATTTGATCAAAGCTGAGAATGACACAGTGGGACCAGATAAATTACTGAAATGAAAAGCCCAAAGGGGAAACACAAAGAGGTATGAACTAAAGCCATAATGTGGAGCCAAAAGCAGGATGTACAGTGTGCACCAAGGTCAACAGTAACGATTCACCTTTATTCTTGGGTTTATTCACTGACCTTTTCTCATTTCTGAATGTGTGATTTGTAGATGTGAGGTTTTTTTTTTTTTTTTATTTTACCTTCCAGCTCAGCGTCACCTTTCGAGTGCCATTCACGACGTTCACTGTCCAGGTGACGACAGGTTTATGTTCCAGCTCTGTCATAACAAAATGACATGATTATTGAATAAATGGTTCCTTTAAAAAGCTAAATAACATTGGATGTGACCATTTTTAACTCCTGGAAAAGTCTATTAGACAAGAATTAATCTTACCACAAAAGTAAAGATGTATGTGGTTGCACTTTGACACAATAATAGAGAACAGCCTTTTTAATAAATCAATCAGTAAACCAGTATCTGACACAACGATGACAAAGAGTAGAGCTGGAAAATACTTTACTGTGCTTTACTCACTGTGACCCTACTGTCTATCTTATCTTATCTTATCTTATCTTATCTTATCTTATCTTATCCATTTTTAATGCTTCTTAAATCATATATATATGTGAATATAATAAATAGTAAAATAGTAAAAAAGTAGTTGGAGACACACTAAATTTACACTGACACACAAATGAAATTACAATTTTGCAACTATGGATCTTTTTTTTATTGAAGTTAAAGACACCTAATCTACATGTAACGCATCCATGATGAACAGTTCAATTAAATTTACTTATTAATTTATTATTAATAATATTAATCTATCATGTTTCTGATTTTTTTCACTGTTTTGCTCACTGTGCTACTTCTTTATGTTTAGTTTTGTTCATTTTCTTACCTATTTTTGTTAGTATTTATGAATTTTGCCTCATTTGGTTCATTTTTCATCCATTTCACTGCTTATATTTATCCATTTTGTTCTTTATGTTTTTCTAATATGTCATTTTTATTCATTATGTTAATTATTTTGTTTTGGTTCATTACGTTTCTTATTTAAGTTTATTCTCATTTGTTTTCTTGCCTATTTTTATATCTATCTATCTGTCAAAAGCTAAAGATGATATAAAGATAAAATATTCATTGGTGTTTACTAAGACTAATAGCTTTACATTCTGGAAGGCTGAAGCAAACAGGAGACTGTCAGTGCTGATTTACTCCCCCCAAAAAAAAGAGTTGTGGAATTTTGCAGATTTTTTCAGATCAAATTTGTGGATAAAGCGTGTGATTTGTTCTGATGGAAACCTGTAACTAAGTTTTTTCTGTTTTTACAGGAAACATGAAAATATGCAGAAAAAAACAAAACAGTTTCAGGGCATTTTAAGAAAGAAAAAAAAAAAAAACACAGTTGTACATGAACAGTATGTAGGGATTAACAAAGAAATTTAGAGTTTACAGTTTCAACCAGATAAACTTTAACTTTTGGTGTTTATGGATAACCTCATACAGTAGATATAATCAATTAAAAGTTAGAAAATAACAAGCGTTCACCTGCAGGAACAGTCAGCGCAGACCAGTCGCTCCACAGTGTGTTTTTGGCCGTGATGGACCGGTGTCTGATCTGAACCTGGTAAACTGAACGATTCAGGAGGTCTGGAACAGCGACCTGACCTGTTCAGACCAAACACAAATTCATGAACGTCATTATTTTTTTTCCCCTGAGTTTGCAGATGCTTCTGTGTCGCACTTTAATCTAGTTTCATAAATGTTTGAGGTTAACAGTCTTCACCTTCAGAAATAACAAAAATGACTGAGAATTTCCTGATTTACCGCAATCGAGGTCACCTGTTCTCAAAAGAGTAATGAGGTCACGTGTCAGAATTGTACGATTTTTTTAATCACAGAGAACAGTCAGTATTCGCTGTTTTAACATTTCTGCTGCCACTCTAAAGACCACAGTAGTCGATGACAGTTTCATTTCTTTTGGCCTTTACCCTCTGTTTCACAATGAGTTCCTTCTGCTGCTCAGCTCTTCTCTTTTTCAATCTCTTTTTTATCTCTTTATTGGTAAGCTTGGTTTGGTTTTAGTCCAAGGCCCACTTTTAAGTACGATTAAATTTCGTGTGCATTTTCTGATCAAAAATCTTTAACTAGATTTTGTTTTTTTTTACATCCATTTCACATTAGATTTGCTCTTTCACTAATTATAATGCGAACAGGTTTCATGGTCTGATAATATTGACAATAAATTTATATTTCCACATATTTTGCTTCTGTCTCCTTTAGGAATGTTAACCCTTTAAGTGCCAAAGTCGCAATATTGTGACCAGCAATTTAACTGAACGAAATAGACAGCTTTGAGAAATCTTGATATCAAAATTGAATATTTAATAAAAAAAAAAAAAAAAAAAAAAAAAACCGCAGACACCTGTTGCTGTTTTCCATAAGGTTGGGCATATATGTAGGACTATATAAACTTTCCGTATCAGTAAGTGCATTCAGAACTAGATTCTTCAACCTCCTGTATTGAGCAATATCTCACGAGTTCATTCCAATGCATGTAAAATTTCCAGGGAGTCTTCAGAGTCTTTTTATTCCTCACTGAAAAATTCCCTTTCACTGTCCACACCCACACTGGTATTTCTAAACAGCTATTTTCTCAATTGTATCCACATACCCTTTTTTTTTTTTTTTTTTTTTTTTTTTTTAAAATATCTCTGTCCACACTAGAATCCAAAAATGACCAAAAACTTTCAGATAAACCACATTCTGTTGAACTGTGGACCTTCAGTTTTTATTTGATTTTATGGGGTGAAATTGTGGGAATTTGCAAAAAAATGTGCAAAGTTGCAAAAATATGCTGGAACTGGAAAAAGGTGCTTTTCAATGAAAAAAAAAAAATTTTCTACCACACCCTGCTCTAACTAGGCCACTACTAAATGAAAAATGTGTAATTACATCCTATGATAAACAAAGATACAGAAGTAAGCATACACTACATCACAGAAAGTTCTGGTTGTTTTAGTTCTTCTTTATTTTCTATGCATGGCTCAAACATGGCTTTAACATTCCTGAGTCACAAGTGTGAAAAATAAAATAACTGCTTCCTGCTTCACAAAAGTGAGGTAGAACAGGCCGCCCATCTCAAGGCTACTATAGCCTTTATCTTCATATAACATTATTATCGCTGCAGCAGAAACCATTTTCAAATGTTAGAAAAGTGGCTCCAGCTTCGATTTTCCCTTACGTTCCCATGTATGGTTGCATGGGGTGTAAAACAGTATGACCCTGCTTTCGTGTAGGACATTGGGTACTGGTTTGCTCTGTCTTTTGGAGATATTTTTGTCGGCAAATGAGCTGCATTTTTCATCATCTTGCAGGACTTTTTCAGAGGCTCGTAGTTAGTTTACCTTCTGTGGGGGCACAAGTCGATGACGTTGCCCATTGCATATTACATAACTACCTGTGTCAACTTACAATGCAATATTTTTTAAACTTTATGCATAAAAATGTGGGAATTATGAAATCATGCGAGCCCCACATATTTCATGCATTTCGCACAGAAATATGCTATTATTGCGGTGAATATGCGCCCTTTTTGAAAAAAATGCGGACCCCCACATAATGTCCGCTATTTGCTTGATTATGCATTATTATGCGACTGCATAATTGTATTTTTCCGTAGGGATTGATGTACAAAATAATATGCACAAAGCAATATGTATGAATTTTCTGATGGTTTATACCAGGTTTCATTCAACACATGCCAGATGTTTCGAATTGTTTATGCTGCTTCTTGTCATGGGGTCAGGGGTCAAACTAAATTAGTGACTTTCACAACACATTTCGTTCAGTTTTTTTGTGTGTATTTTAAGGCTGTGCACATATTTCCTGCATTTTCTTGTTGTGTGTGAAGAAAAGAGAATGAGAAATAATATGCATCATCATTTCAACCCTGAAAAAACAACAAAAATTAATCTGGATTAAGACTTGTGCACAGAGCTGTGGATTAACCGATTAACTGATTAAGTGCATGTCTTTCCACACAGGAAGTCTGAATCCACAGCGACAGCCCACAGATAGTTGTGGATACAGACCAACTATCTTTAGAAGGAAATCTTAATTTTAGTAACATAAACACCCAGATGTGGCACAAATTCATTCTGCATAATATCTGCATTAATGTGATAAAATTGTCCTAAATATGAATGACTTGATGTGTGTTGAGACCAAACCTATGCCCTTATGGAACTGTTTTAGGGAGACAATGCTTTCCTAGAACCCCAACACCTGTTTTACTGTGAACAACATTAAAACAAACCTGCTATGAGTAATGTATCCCAAATAAGCTTCAACAGGTTGATAATTATATGTTACCATGAACTCGTCATGAAAAAAACAACCATGAATGACCTGAATTCAATCAAAAACCAAAAAAACATGGTACTTACATAGAGAAGAATTTAATGTTGCATTTATCTGTAACTAACAACAATAAAGACAAAATGTTAGAACATGTTTTATATACATTAGTGTCATATGCAATAGATCTGATAACCAACTAAAAAAGTGCCTCACTTTTTCCCATGATTCTTTGAGCTCTTGTCGGAACCAGACCTCGACTGAAGGGGGCTGATCCTCGGGGGCCTTCCACCTCAGGTAGAGGTTGTTTTTTAACCAGGATACAAGAATTTTTTTAGGTACTTCATACTTAACTGTTGATGAAAATCAGAATGTTTGGGTGAAGTTAGACTTATGTCAGCAGATTAACAAGGAATCCAGATGAAGAGTTGATGCATCTGTGTGTCACCAAGAAAAACCTTAATATGATAACACGTTTAGGTGCAAGGAGACAAATATCTTACATCACTGTCTCTTTAAAACAGATTTGGAATTGCAATAAGTACCATCGGTTTTCTGTAGAAATCCAATATAACAGCCCTTCTGTGTGACCCATTCTACAAGTGTTATGGTTTCTAGATTGTATTTCAGTTCAGATGTTGTATGTACGTATGTATGGAAGGAAGAGAGGAAGGAAGGAAGGGTTGATGATGAAAGGATGAAAGGAAGGAAGGAAAGGTTGATGATGGAAGGATGAAAGGAAGGAAGGAGGGAAGGAAGGATGGGTTGATGATGGAAGGATGAAAGGAAGGAAGGAAAGGTTGATGATGGAAGGATGAAAGGAAGGAAGGAAAGGTTGATGATGGAAGGATGAAAGGAAGGAAGGAAGGAGGGATTGATGGAAGGAAGGATTAATGATGAAAAGTTTAAATAATTAAAGGATGGATGGATGGATGGATGGATGGATGGATGGATGGATGATTATCTGGTGGAAGGATCTGCTTGCTGAGTTAAATCCAGGTGGGGACTGTTTTGTGTTATTTGGCCAGAATGTAAAATCTGATTATTAGTCAAAATGTTTATCAAACTCAACGTCCTACAGACATTTTTGTGACATACAGTAGCCACGTGGTTTTAACTCCAGGACTCTGAGAAGATCAACATAGCACACAGTTTATGTTGGATGTTCTGGAACCAGTTTGCTCATCATTGTCAGTTTAGACCAATCAGAATGATCTTACATAAAGGACATTTGTATTACCAATTAAATAACATGTTAAAGAGCCCATTTGCCTTCATGTGACTTCATCCTCTGTTTTTATTTTTACCTTTTCTGTTAATGTCTTCCTTTAAAAAACACTAGCATGTGTTAATGTCTTGTGTTTATCAGGTGAATCTCCACTAACTTGTTTCCTTCAGTGTAACAAACGTCCTGTTCGATGAGCAGCTGGCGTTCCCGGCGTGAGCTTCCACCCAGATCTCGATAGGCGCGTTTGTGACCACTTCTTCTTCGTTAACTTCAGCCCAGGTTTTGTGAAGGCCCCGACGTTTTCCTTCGCTGTGAATTTAAATGCACTGAGTTAAATGAGGACGAGATGCCTGAAAGGTTATCGCGGTTTTATGGTTTTATGGTAATACTCACTTGCGAAAGTAAAGGTCGAACGTTGCATTTTTCTGATTGGAGCTCCACTCACACATGTACACATCGTCATCATCTGCTGTTCTGAAACACTGAGGACTGGACGGTTTCTCACATTCTGATGCTGCAACACAAATCAGAAAGTTCATTAATGGTTTAGTTTTATTTTGCTGGAGTGCATAGAAGGTGGAGGAGAAAGGAGCAATACTACAACAACCCCCCCAAAAAAACAAAACAAAACAAAACAAAACAAAAACAAAAAAAAAACCAAAAAAAAAAAAAAAACAAAGGACTCACTCACTCAGTAAATGGATGTTGACATTGTTCTATTGCTGTTATTTACTCTATTATATACCATGTATACTTCACTTTTCAAATTTTCAAAATATTTAAAAAAGAAAAAAATTACGCTGTTAAATTGTTTCAAATATAAAATCATTCTTTTGTGGAGCAAAATATAATACAAATGATTATTTCTAACATGACAAAATTGCAGAATTGGCATAAAAACATGGATAATTTTTAAGTTAAATATGCAAATTTAAGACTTTTTACTCCCATTAAACTTGAAATCAAGGAGTCTAATTGATTCTTCTACCAGAACAGAGGTTAAATTGGTTGGTTGTTGACTATTCTGACAATTGACTATTGGGTCTGAATATTACTTTTTTTTTTTAAAGTCAGAATTCTCTAATTCCAGCTTCTATGTTTTTACTATTTTCTATTTTTTCTCCTCCTCTGACAGTAACCTCAATATTTTTGTGTTATGAATCAAAACAAAAACAGCTGAAGGCATCATCTTTTCCATTGTTTCCTTACTTTTAACTGACTGAACAATCAATTAATGAAGACAAAAATAAACTCATGAAAGTAATCGTTAGTTGCAGAGTTTCAGACTCATAATAAAAGTTGCTGATGAGGTGAGAAAAGTCCTTCCATTCTTTACTACAGACACTTATGTAAAAATAGACAGAAATAATGTATAAAAGTCAAATGTCTATGTTTCATGGGCAGTTCTCACAGCTACACCTCATGTCATGTTAATCTAATGTAAATACTCTAATTTTAAATCAATACAATGAAAAAAATGACATTAACTTTCTTCAATGTGCAAATCAGGCTTCTTCAGTCTGTTTTTGTTTCACTTTCCCATGTTTCATTTGTTCGCTGTTGTTCTGCAACTATTTTCATTGTCAATGAATCTGTTGATTATTTTCTTGATTAGCGTCTGGTCTATAAAAGGGTGAAAAAAGCTCAAGAAATGTTCAGTTTATGCTCATAAAGGAAGAAACCAGGATATTTGAGACGCTGAAATTGGAGATGTGCGACTTCAACTGACTGTCAAAGTCAGTGATTAACTGACAACTAATCAACTAATCATTTACATTTTATGCAACTTTATTTGTGTGTGAAATGCACCAATGAATACGTCGATGGACCATCTTTTTTTATGTCATTGTTCCACCTATTTAGAAAGACACTGGTTTTGATGTTGAAAAAATTACCATGAACACTGATGCAACTGTAGACAATTCTTATGAAATATATCAAAATCGGTTACTGTTATTATTATCACTAATGTTGGTAGTTATGGTGATAGTAAGGATAACCTGTTTAAAATTAGTACAAATTATAACATTAGTTCTGTTGCTATTTTCTTACTATTGCTATTGATATGATTTTATTGTAGTGATGTTATATGAATATAAATGACTGTAATAATGATGACAGTAATAATAATATTATAGTTCATGTTGGATCATTATTAGAAATGAAAACAGTTCATTCTGGGGTGATTTCATTGATATATTGACTACAACAATCCTATATTTCCACCCGTCCTCTGTTGAGGACGGGTGTTTCTGAGCTGTTCCTGCCTCCCTCATTTCTTCTCCTGCTTTTTGCCTCTCTGTCTCATCTGATTTTGACTTTTGAATCCCTGCTTGCTTGAGCTCTGAATGACCAAATTATGAATTGATCAACCGGTCACTCTGTGCAATTGACAGGATTTTTTTCACCCAGAACAGAGGCCCGGGAGAGCCTGCCTGCCCTGATGGAACTTTTGCGGCTGACTATCATTGACGCTTGGAGACAAGGGGAGGATAGCACACTGTCGGTTCTATCAGAGGAGGATGTTTTTTTATACCTATTGGATTTTTGACAACGGGTCACCTTCTAATTGGCCTTGAAGTTGCCATGGGGTCGCAAAGTCGGAAAGACAGCAGCACAAAGGGACCCCCGCTGCTGTCGGATCAAAATTAAGGAGCACTTTGGAGCAGTTAGTGACGATGGGAAGGTTTTACAGCAGATGGTGACAACAGTCGGAGGAGAGCTGCAGACTCACAAGATCAGCGTGTGAGCTGCGGACTCAAAATAAAGTTGGATTTCATCGTGGGACAGACTGTGGATGCGCTTCGGCAAATCGTGGGACTATGGGGAAAATGCACGAACTGTGGAGGAACCTATCTGCTCCGAAGTGTGGAGGAAATGCTGAGGCCAGTTATAACTAAATCGAGTTATAACTAAATTAAGCAAAAAAACAACCCCCCCCCATCCCCTCTCTCCCAGGAGCTCAAAACGAGCAGCTGGTCTCTTCTCTTCTCTATCTCCCCTGCGGTCAAAACATCCTCCGAGGCCAGAAAGAAATGGCAGAACTGATAGGCTGGAGTTTCTGTGTCTCTTATTATACACAACAGACCTTCAAGGACTCGCATAACATACCCCCCCATCTAGTCTGCATCAAAAAGCTTTCCTTCTTCTCTTGTCCCCCTCCCTCCACAAACTCACTGAAAAAGTTCCAGCACGTGACCACATGTACTGTGTTATGTCATAATGTATGTATGTATATGTCTATATATGTGCTTGCATTCTGTCTTTACTTTAACAGGTGTGGTTCGACCGAGAAGGCTACAGCTGCTTGATGCCTAACATCTAACTGTAATTTCCCCATTGGGAATTAATAGAGTATTATCCTATCCTATCCTATAACATTGTAAGGATTTTAAGGCGCAAAAGTCCTGATTATTTTTGTTAGCATGACTATGATGATTCAAGTATTTGTATATACATGTATGTATATTTAAGATATATGTTAGATTACTGAATGAACAGCTGAGTATTCAGTCACTGATAGGAAGCAGCTGAATCATTATTGTAGGTACAGTAATTCATTTATCAGACAGGGGTAGTAGTTTGTTTACCTGCTTTACTAGTTTTAGCTACTTCCTCTAATAAATGAATAAATGAAAATGATAAAAGAATTATCTACAATAATTATATGTGGAAGACTGTATGAACCTTTACCAGAGCAGCTGAATAATTCATGAGGAATATATGACTATGGGATGGGGTTGGGAGTAAATAAGTTCTACATTTTCCTACTCCTTTTCAAGCAAATGTAGTTTTTATATATATA
>JAPQRP010000020.1:10289285-10322459 GCA_037367295.1 Apogon hyalosoma
ATCTATCTATCTATCTATCTATCTATCTATCTATCTATCTATCTATCTATCTATCTATCTATCTATCTATCTATAACATATGATAAAATACATATTTATTCACTCAAATTTCGTCATCACTTGTAAATAAGACGTTTATTATATAAAATTACGTTGAAAATTCTGAAAACTGAATACACAGTCCAGAAGTTAAAGATAGTTAGATAGTGGAATGTGCCATTATGTGAAAGTTCCACTTTTGAGCCTCCCTCTTACAGACTCCTGATGGTACAACCCATCAATATGCTATGCTGCTTTAAAGTGCTGTAGGAAAACTTAGCCCCATCACACGAAGGCACGTGGCTGGGGAAACTAGTGTTTAACCTGTTGTCTTTCTGTAAACAGTATAACCCTGTCATATCACTGTATGCATAGTTATCGTAAAATACTAATATTTGTCTAGATAATGAAGTGTAGATCTGTTGTTGCTATAAACATCATTTTATTGATTTTAATAAGTCGGATTTGTATAAAAACAGTGCATAAAGATATCAAATTAATTCTGACTGATCAGAGATTTAGCTTGTAAGTCAGTTAGGTTGTTTGTTTGTTAGCATCCAAATGCACTTTTTAGACTCCATTTTCAGAACGTGGTAGTTTTTTTTCGCGTATCATCGGTGAATTCTGTCGGATTTTTCCCCCCATTGTGCCATTTCTTTTTACGTCCTGTTACATTTCCCTCTCCTTATTTCCATTATTTTATGGCGTTTGTGAAAAGTAGCTAGGAAGTGTTTTTGTGCTTTTCGGAGGCAGCCCAGATGCTTTGCAGCAGCGCGTAGCCGCAGTAAACGATCACGACGTGAACGCACCGCCAGTCTCGGCTTCCTCACACGAACTCACGCGCGGCTCCAGTTCTGGACGAACCGGCGCGTGAACGGCGGCGTTAACGAACCACACGCGCGCACACACACACAAACAAACATGGACGCGGCGTTCGGAGGTTCGGACCGAGACGCACCGGCGGCACCACGGAGGATGTAACGACACGCGGCGGGAAGACAAAAGAAACCGCCGAGGAGAAGGAGACGATGGTGGGGAGAAACAGCGAGAGCGGGTTTGACGTCGGCCAGACCTCTGCGTCTCTGAAACCCGCTTTTTAAGTTCCGAACAAGGGGGTTAAGCAAGAAGAGTCTCCGGCATGTCGGATCCGAGCCACTGGTCCGGGCTGCCGAGCCAGAACAAGTCCCACTTTGTCCCGGGAGCCCTGCTGAAGCGCTCCAAAAGGTACTTGAGAGGAGTTGGGATGAGCTAGCTTAACGTTCTAACGCGTCTTTATCTCACATTCGACTTTATATTGATGTTAAATTGAGCTAAAAGGTTCTCAACTTAAGCTAGCTCCTCAGAAAACCTTTAGCTGTTGTGTTAAAGCTGTGTTTGGTTTGTGTGCGGCTTCACAGCTTTTGTCCAGAAAACAATACAACTATAAAAGCAACTGATCCCGTTTTTCTGCAGTGTTTGCTTTAGAGGAGGTAGGACAGGCTGTATCTGCACTGCAGGAGGATGCTTTCTGGAGGTTCTAGATAATTGTTTTTCATGTGTACAGTGAGATAAAAACTGAAAGCACTGGTATGGTATGGGGCTGGTGCGTCGTGGAGTCATTATTTACTCTAAATACTTATACTCACATGCAGAAGATCTTCTCAAACCAAAAGATATGAATAGAAAACAAGCGCAGAATCAGAGACAGTATTTTTACATGTTACATTTCAGCTGCGTTGTCTGATTAAGTAGTTGTTGACTGATATAACAGTCAATAACTGTTTTAGGAACGTCTTCTCGTGCCTATGCATGATTTGGAGAAAAGTCATATTGCAGATTTGTGTCAAAATCTCAAAAAGGCATGTAGTACATTGAAACATAGTATTTTAAGCACAAATAGAAAACACACTAAACCGTAGTGAGACCGTGTGGGAGGTGTAGGTGTTTATTTTCTCCATTTCAGCTATTGTATACTCCTTAAACTGAACATTTATATTACAGCCTTTCTACGCTTTTATAATGGCACAGGCCGATTTGACATGATTACTGTTCAGCCTAAGATTCATGTTCACTTACTATTTTATGGCAATAAACTCCATACGGCTGTACGTTTGAGGATATCAAATCACTTACTGATCAGCATAATTTCAGACAACTTTATAGACCACACAACTTCAACAGGGAAAATATTGGAAACTTTTGTCCCTAAAGATGGTTACAGCAGCCAAAAATTGTTATATATATATGTATGTATATCAACTGTGACAGTACCTAATCTTTTTTTTTTTTTTTTTCATGAATGGTGAATAGCTAATTGTATGGTCCATTACATGTCACAAAATGGTGAAACAGTGTTCCCTAAAGCCAAAGGTGATGTTATAAACTGTATTGTGTGGTCCAGAACCCCAAGTATATTCAGGTTTTTGCTACAGAGGAAGAAAGAATCAGAGAATGCTCACATTTAAGGGCAGTAATTACAAGTCTTAGGTGCAGTGTCCAAATTATTTTGTGCAAAACTAAAGCCAAATTATTATTTTTTTGCATGTAGGCCTACTTATAGTAACATTGGTCCAAAATTATCCTAAAATGTATAAAGACCTCCAGACTCCTCAAATGTATACTTAAATCAAGGGGAAAACCTGGAGAAGCAGAGAATTTGGATTTTTTTTCACCAGATATTAATCAAACTGATTAGTTTAATAGTCAGCACCTAATCACCTAGTCATCAAAGCTCCATTATCAGACTGTCTTAATGATCTTTTCAACAACATTCTGAACTCCTTGCTCTCAGTTGAATGTTTTTGGTAATGTTTGTCCATTCTTCTTAAGACCAGGGGATTAACCCCCCCTTTCACCCAGACACAAGCACCAGGTCTTTGACATCTGCAGTTCAAGCCAGGCCTGCTGTCGCTCTCCCTGCTCCTGCTCCCTCCAGTCTGGAGCCTGTTGACACGACGTCTCCTTTCTGTGCTTTTGGCTCTCGTCAGTTTTCTTTCTTCATCTGACACAGCCAGTGCTGCTGTTCCATGCGTTTGCCTGCAGATTAGACTCGCAGTTATATAAACATTTCTCAAGGCAGAGCTCCTGCGAAGGCGGAAATAATCTCATCGCTCGAGTTAAATCTCAGTGGGCAGCGAGAAATCAAAAGCCTGATCTGTACTATACTTTAAATAGTAGCGGTGTAACAGTACGTAGAAGTCAGAGTTCAGTACGAGATTGTTGCAATAGGAGAAAAGCATCAACAGCAGAAAAGATTAAGTTTTTACATGTGTTTTTGAACACAGAAGGATGAGTACATCGTAGAAGCACTATAATGTGACCACAATTTCTCGGGTCGCATTTTTAGTTAGGGCTGATAAAATAAGAATCAGAATATTAACACTCTTGCAGTGTATGTTATGCAATATGTCTTTGGCAGAACTTCAGAGCTCTGTATTATAAACACTCTGTTCATTTTAGCTCATTTTTTAAAAGCAGAAATACTTATAGCCCCTTTAACCTCCCAGTATCCAGGTGAACATATTTTGCACAATTTGCATTTCATTTTAAAAGATCATAGTATTTTTCACTATTTGTAGTTGGTCAGAATTTAAAAGTTGTTAATTTTTGCCTAATTTTAAATATTCTGACCCAGCCACTAAAATCAGCACAAGGTAAACAATGGAAAATTACTACACTAGCACCCTTCTCCAAAGTAAGCAAAAATGCACAGTGATACATTTTAGCATTTGTCATTTCACCTAACACAAAGTATAATAATGGATATTAACCAATGTTACTGTTAATCATTGACATATGCCAGACTGCAAAAATCTAAAAATAAGTAATCCAATTTTTATGTAGTATATTGGAGAAAAAAAAAGTTTTTTGTGTTTTTCGCATCAAAAATATGGTTTGTTTATAGTACAAAAATGGCATTTAAAGGGTTAAATATTTGACCATTATTTTGAGTATTTGGTGTTTTTCTGTATGTTCTCAAGTCGATGAAGAACATTTTGACATCACTATGACACTGCACAATTTACATGCTTTTGGTGTTTAGGAAGGACCTCTGAGTGGGTTACCAGAGGGTTAAGGAACTGGTGATAATGAGCATATTTATTTAATTATGTTTAATTAACAAACTCTTACTATGTAATCCCTAGTTTTTACAGCACATACTTTTATTTAGAAGGACAGACGTTCAAGTGATGCAATTTATTTCAACTTGGGCGACTCAAACAAGATAAAAATGTTACAAAGGAGGGTTAAGAACAAGATTAAAACTCATGTAAAAACAAGGAAAGCTGGGTGATGTCCACAGAAGACAAGGGTGAAGTGGACAAAGGTTTTATGCAAATAAAATATCAGCGATACTAATGTTGTCGCATACTCTGTCCACACTCGTGACAGAAACGGTGTCCTCAGTCAGTTCTGCGTCATTTGGACTCGCAGTAGTGTGACATGGTGTGGTGCTAATTTGATCATGGTGTACATCTGAGTGACTCTGAGGAACATTATGAAATTTAGTTCCACTTAATGTTCATCAATCTTTACACATAGATAGACTATAGCTGTACTAAGTATTCTCAGTACTAGAAGTATGCTGATTTTTAAAGACAGTTATAATAATGAGAGTTTATAACAGGAATCCGTCATGTAAATAAATCTGGAACTGAATCAGATTTAAACCATCAGAGAAGTCAGCCATTCTTGGTCAGATTTTTTTTCTTTCAGCTGTTTTTCCATCCAAGTTCTGCAGGTACTTGCATTTTTATAAAATGTGGTTTATTCAGTCTGTTTCTACTCAGTACAGTTGTAATATTTGTACCTTGACAGTCCAAAACAAATACACATAACATTAAACCCCACTTATGTGTTTAGTTTTTACCCAAACTGACATCTGATTAATCTGATTTCTTTCATATCACATGTTGTACAAATAACAAATTTCTCACTCATTTGTTTTGCAGAACATTTAATGTATATATTTAATGTGCATTTTGAAATTTTCCGTCAGAAAATGTTAATTGAAACAGACAGATTTGAAAGAAACCTTAGTTTCACTTTCAGTTTTTATGCTGGTGAAGTTTTTACCTATTTGAAAACAGAGTTAATGTATGTAGCCTAATGCAGAATGGAAACAGCTTTTCACTTAAGCTTTAACTTATTCCTTGCTTTCTCCAGAATATTCCCATAAGAGCATAAAAACATTGCTGGTATAGCTGGGCAAAGCCCCGCCCCTTCCCCTGTGTCCCATGTGACATCAGAAAACATATGGATGGCATCAGTGGAGAGAGATGACTTATTCAATGATCACATTTGAGTTGTGTCACCATTTACACATATGTTTGTCAATTTAAAAGTTAATTTTAAGTCAAAGTCACAGTTTGTCATAAAGAAACATCTAATTTTGGCACATTTTAGCTCAGCTTTTTAGAGTGAGGTGAAGAAGCATTAAAAGAAGTGAAAAAGTGTCCAGTCTGGTCATGTTGAAGCTGCAGAGACAGTTGATGACATTTCCTCTGTGACTTTCACCTGCGAAGTTGTTGGATTTGCACATTTTTACTAATACAAGAGTTTTCCAACAAACTGACACTTTATTGACTTATTTTTAAACTGACAAATATCATGTGTAAATGATCAAAAAATGACTTGTCTCTTGCCAGTGATTGGAAAACAATTTATTACCCAAATTAGATCTAATGGGATACAGCTGGAAGGGGCGGAGCTTTGACTCTGTTAACATTCTGTAGTACAGACCAATGAGGAAGACGTGTAACTCCTTATTTTGACCCATGAATAAAAATTTCACTTCCACATTAGTTATAAACAGCCCTAGAATGTTCTGCTTCTTCACATCTGTTTATTACAGTTTAATACAATCATAAGTATTATAGCCCATAGTGCCACCTTAAGACGACACCACGCAGCCATTGTTTTTCACTCCAAACCTGGTTATTTCCATTTTTTTTGTGACTTTACAAAGTTTGGCCTCAAATCCACTTGTTTTATGAAAACACACCTACTGTTTATAGATCTGCAGCACTGCATCTGAATTAATCCATAAACACACAGTGCTGCTTTTGTGGCGCTTTCCAAATGAAATTTTCTCTATTTTTAACATTTCTTAAGTGATTTATCACCATTTACTCTAATGTTATCCTCTGTATTTTCCTGTGTTTGATTTACTCATCATGTAAATGTTCATTAAGGCTCAGAGTAAAGTTGAGGGTTATTAGATCAAAAACAAAGAAAACTGAAGAAAAAGTATTTTTTTCTGTGAAATATATCATTAACGTAATATAAAATAAGCATCCCCATCCACCGTCATTGATCCAACTCCATGAGTTTTACTGGTGAATCAATGTTGTAGAAGATGACTGTGTTTCCATGGTAACTACGGAGCCTCTGAATGTCCAAATGGGTCATATCTGTTGACCATGAAAAGACGACTAACTTTATTTTAAACTAATTATTTACATGTATTGAAAGGATTAGTGGAACAATAGGTATTTAACATTTTAGATCAGTGTATGATTTTAGTCTCCGATGGATGTTTGGGTCTTTATGGGTTAAAGTGAATGTGATACGTTTGAGTTGCGTCTTTCAGAGTCTACTCCAGTCCCACCTCTGTTTTTCACCCACACACGCATGTCATGTTATTCAGGTTACTGTTGCAGCTGAGCTTACAGAATCACAGTCTGCTACTTTAGAGGTCAAGTGTCTTCTTAATCTGCCCGGTGGTACACTGACATGAAACGTCACTGTAATTCTTTTGTGTCCCGGTGATGTCGACACAGATGCAGACAAACACAGCCCTGAGCATCGCATGAGTCAAACATGCAATTATAGGTGGATAAACCGCAGACCAAAATGATTATGTTGAGCTTAGAGGACGACACCGGGGTGTTTTTCTTGGATTGGCTTATCTGTCAGCCTAGGCGTTTCAAGATCAGACAATAGAAACATTCATGTGTTATCAGTGGATTGTGTTATTTGTTGCATCAGTGTTTTAGAATCAACTCTAACAGGGACAGTCTGAGTTGATAGAACTGAGGAAAACTTATTTATATATTGTATTAAGAAGGGCCTGGCATCAAATGGAATTAATTTGAAGACATTTTTTTTTTTGCTCAATAAAAATTCTAAATACAGCCTGTTAGTTTCTTATAATATGGTAATTGTAAGTGTGTTTCTCCAGGCAAATATGGGTTGTAGTTTTAATAAAAAACAAAACAAGTATTGAATCTTGTTTTGTCCAGTGTAGTCAGAAAACAGTTAATTAAAATTTTCAAAAATTAAATGCTCTATACAATAAAACAGTCATGTTGCTCTTACGATGGTGTGCATTGATCTTTTGTCTTGAGGGTGTTTTTTGCATCTCCAAACATTTTCAAACTTAATATTTTGCTCTGTTTGTCACGATTTCACCATTTAAAAAAGAATGTAAGGAATCTAAACAAAGAAAACGACCAAAATTAACCAAAAAAAATCAGAAACATAGTGCCTCAGTCCATCCTTTAATGTGGTTTCTATTTTTTTCCAACATTCTTGTCTTGTTGCATCTTTTTTTTTTTTTTTTGCATTTTTATCTGTTATTTTTGCGATGTTATGTCTTTTATAAATAATTTAAAACCATAATCAACAGTGTGGAATCCGCCATTAATCTTGAAATAAATACTCGATAGCGCCCGGTCCAAGTCAGCCTATTTATCAACACACTACTCCTGACACTGTGGCTGCCACTGACAGAAATGAACAACAAGACATATTTAGCAAGTCACGTATCACACATTTATTGATGAGAATACAGATGACTGGTTCACACTTGTTGATTTCTCTCTCCTCTTATTTGTTCTGCAGCTGTCGCAGCAGCAACAGGAAGAGCCTCGGTGTCGGGACGCCATCGCCCACGCTGTCCCGGCCGCTCTCCCCCTTATCGCTCCACACGGGTAAGAGCCACAACAACACGTGGCTACTGTGTTCCGGAAAAACGCAAGAAAATCAGCATTATATTCTAAATGCTACACTTTTATGGAAGTGACTAAAGATAAAGATGACAGCTTCACATGTCGGTTTTTCAGTTAGATGGAAGGTTTTGGTGCAAGTTGAGATGGTGTGAAGATTTATACAAAGTGCAAAAACACTGAGCGGTGTTAATGACCCAGTAGTAGCTCCAGGACAGTGGCGTCATCTGTTATCTCTGTGTATTAACCAGTGGAAGGGGCACAAGTAAACATCATGCTAATGCTAACTCACAGTTTACTTTGCAAGCTCTGAGATGAAGCAGTGAGTTGCTGCTGTAAACAGATTACCTCAGAAAAGAACCTACGCTGCGTGGTGTCTTGTTTTAAAATAAGCCCTTTCAGACTGCGCCGCTGCCTCCAGTGACTCCCCTGTCAAAGATGGTGGTGGTAATGGGGGGATGGTTGTGGTCAAACCAGTCTAATTCCACTTCTTGTAACCTGAGCTGTGCAGGTTACACTCTTCTCCGTCTACTGGTTCATACCATTTGGGAACCAACGGAAATGTTTTGTGGCCAAATATGGTGTCGCTCACACTGCAGGCATTACATTATTACCCAGATCAGATCAGAGTTTTTTTTTTATCTTTGGCTCTTTACATTATTTTATTAGATTTTAGGTCTTGAACTGGTTGATAAAGTAGCTGTGTTAGAACGTTTGGATTCTTTTCTTCAGTAAATGCATTAAAGGCCTTGTAACAGCCTTTCTTTTTAGTAAACAAATGCATTATCAAACACTTATTGCACAATAAAATGGTCGCTGTCTATGGTTTGCTCTTGAATATGATTATTTTCATTCACTTTACTGCTGCATTCATGTGTATTTTTCATTTACACCTGTACAGGTTTAAGGTTGAGCTCATCTGAATGACTTTATTGCATCTGAGTGACTCAGTCCAGTACAGCATTGTGATTAATCTCAATTTAAAGTGATGTTAAAGTTACATGAATTCTGAGCTGTTTAAAATGAGATCACAATGCAACAGTAGATCTGTATCTGATTCAGGACCTCATATAGACGTGGACCAGATCCCAGTGTGTACTTCCGATTGCATGTGATTTAGGCTGTTCACTGTCATGAGTGTTTGACATTAGTTACTACTTTATGTAATTACTGGTACCTCTTTTTTTTCTTTTTTCCCTATTCAGTATCTAAAGCATGTATTCAGATTTTTGGTGTGCCAAAATTACAGTCTGTTCATCCCTCAGTCCAAGTGAACATTTGTTCCAGATTTGAAGACCCTTTCTCAGCTGACATGTTCATCAGAATGAGAATGAGTTCACTTAGACCTTGACCTTTGACCACTAATATTTCTTCAGTAATCACCCTGTCAGTCTATTTCTGAGAGGACTGAAGACCAACATACCTTTTTACCCCTCAGCCAGAAATGGCCAAAAAGGGTAATGTAATCCTTTTGTCGTCTGTCTGTCCATTCAGTGACATAATCACATTATCTGAAGAATGCATTGAGATATCTACATCAAATTTATACTTTGGATGCATCTTGGCATGGAGCAGGAGCCAATTGAAAATAGATGACCTTGACCTACTTTTTCAAGGCCAAATGGCATTGTGCAGTTATAATATCCGAGTACTTTCAAATATAAATATGTTTGTAATAAGTTTTGCAGTCTAGTACAATCTAGTCTAAATTAAAGGGCAGTAACTTTCAACAGAATCTTACACTATAGTCGGCCGAGGGGGATTAAAAGTGTGGAGCATGTTATGTTTATAGAGATGCACATGGAAATTTGATTCACATACAAGTGAATACGATGAAATATGGGCCACTTTTATCTGTAGGTTGAACAGATCCTATGGTAATCAGTCCAGACTAGAGCTGCACATTTAATTAAGCTGCAGTTGCATTGTCATTTTGTGCAGTTATATCCTAAAAGGCTGCAGTTTCCAATATGTGGAGTCAGTGATCATGAGCTGAGATCAACTTCGTAAAACATGAAAAAGGAAACTCATTACTTACTTTCTACAACATTTTTAAAAAGTTTTTTTTATTTATTTAGAGTAGCTGTATATGGTATGTTAGAGTTGAAAATAAATACACAAAATAACTTTCTTGAGTGTTTGACATAAGTAGCCACTTAGTGTAATTACCTTTTTTATGTCAGTTAGTAGTTAGAGCATTTATTCTAGGTTTTTTTGTGCACCAAAAGTACAATCTGTCCATTCTTAAGTCCAAATGAACATTTGTTCCACATTTGAAGACCCTTCCTCAGATGACATGTTCATCAGAATGGGAATGAGTTCACTGAGACCCTGACATTTGACCACTAATGTTTCTTCAGTAATCACCCCGTCAGTCTATTTCTGAGAGTTTGTAAGCTAAATATATGAACTGAAGACCAACGCACCTCTTTATAGAAATGCACATGGGAATCTGATCGCATACAAGTGAATTAGATGAAATATGGACCACTTTTATCTGTAGGCTGAGCAGATCTTAATGTTTATCAGTCCAGATTAGAGCTGCACATTTAATCAAGCTGCAATTGCGTTGTCATTTTGTGCAATTATATCCTAAAAGGCTGCAATTTCCAGTGTGTATCATGATATATTTTAGAGTCAGTGATTGTGAGCCAAGATCTACTGTGTAAAACATGAAAACCAAAGCTTCTACTTATTTTCTACAACATTTTTTTTAAGGTTTTATTTTTTTAGACTACCTGTAGACTCTATATGAAGCACATACCATCTATAGTGTAGATGGTTTGTTAGAGTTGAAAATATATACACAAAAATTATGACTAATCTGTGCACAATAATGACAGTTTGACTGTCCCCAGATTGTGCAGCTCTACTCCAGACTGTTCTGTTCTTCTCTCAGCAAATAGAACATCTTGCATTTTGTGGTGTTTCTTGAATTATTTAAACTGCACTTTCTAAACACTTCGTATTGAGCTGTCTCTTTTTATTTTGTGCCGCCCAAGTTTTAGAACTGCGGACCAGATGTCGGAGTTGGAAATGATTGATGTCAGTATTCGCTAAACACAAGACCTGCTCATTAAATCACATTTCCACTGTTATTTAATTGTCATATTTCCAGGGCAAACCCACTTGATTTGTTTTATTGTTTATGTATCGTGCAGTTATCACAGTAGTGGTTTTAATGTGATGCAGATGCGTTGTGTTTTCACATATTCAGTAATCAGTGTCAGCTGTAACGTCTAACGCTGCAAAATATTCAGATATGCTAAAGACATGATACCTGCTAATAGACATTAACCCATAAAGACCCAGTGCTACTTTTATGACAGTTCCCAAATGATTTTTTCTCTGTATTTAGCCTTTCTTAAGTGATTTATCACCATTTATTATAATATTATCCTTTGTATTTTGATTTTTTTCAGTGAAAATCATGTATTTTCCAACATTTAATTTACTGATCATGTAGATGTTCATTAAAACTCAGATTAAAGTTGAGAGTTATTATATCAAAAACAGAAACCTGAAGAAAAATGGACTCTTTTAGCATAGATATCATAACTGAACATAATAACAAGTGTCAACTGTCATTTATCAAACTCATTGGGTTTCACTGGTGAATCAGTGTTGTAGAAGATGACGGTGTTTCCACTTTAACTACGGAGCCTCTAAACGTCCAGATGGGTCATATCTGATGACCATGAAAAGATGAATAACTGCATTTTAATCCAATTATTTACATGTATTGATAGGATTAGTGGATCAACAGGTATAAAACATTTTAGATCGGTAGACAATTTTGTTCAGTGGTGGATGTTTGGGTCTTTTTTTTGTTACTATTTTTTTTTTTTTTTTTTTGCCATGCAGCATTATCTTATCAGCTTTTTACATCATGTTTATAACTTCCATATATGTAAAGAAAAACAAACAAAAAACAAAAACATACTCATAGGGGAGCAATGAAAGAAATAGCAAAAATACACACAGTAACCTAAAATAGAGTTAATGGGAAATAAGTGTTTTTCCCATTCCATTCTTTCCTTACAGAAAGCCTTTTCCCCTTTATAAGATTAACACCGAACATTTAAAGTATGTAGACTGAACCAAGGGTTTACATGGGTCTGTATGCACGTTACTCTTATCAAGTAAAATCAGCTCTTAATAGTGTCATAAAATCAACCCAGTTTTTTCAGTAATTGGTGAATTTGTCTAAATCTAGTCTGACAGAGAAAGTCAACTTCTCCATCCTATAGATGTCACCTATAACCTCTGTCCAGTCCTCCATTTTTGGTCCATCCTTTTTTAGCCTCTTCCTAGTGGTGGCTTTTTTTATTCGCCACCGACAATATTCTGAGTAGATATTTATCACGTGAATTTGTTATACCCTGATTCTCTTTTCCCAAATATATGGATTCAAATGTGAATGGAAATTGGACTTTGAAAACTTTCTCCATGCTTTGCTTCAAAGCCTGCTGATAAGGCACAATATAAGGGCAGGATGTTTGGGTCTTTATGGGTTAAATGGATAAATCGCAGTATGTAGTGTGTAATTTCACTTCATAATTCTATGTAAAGGTGACAACAAGCAGACTGAAAAGTGTCTGCCAAACCTGTCGGGAATTCCCACAAATTTTCACAGTGGGATGAGTTACAGAATGGTGGGAAGAAATGAAAGAGAAACATTTATTCCCATAATGTATATCATGAGGAATGATAAGCATCAGTGTGTGTGTTTACATGCACGTAATATTCCAGATTTCTGCTCTTATTTTGAAACAGACATGTTTCCTAATGAAATGTGTACATGGCTAATTAAAATGAAATTTCCACTAATATTCTTGTTAGCGTGCAGCTGGTCATGCTTCCATTAAAAATAGGGTTTTGTCAGGGTTTTCTATCAGCGGCAGACAGTGAGTCTCTTGCTTTTGTCCCTTTGAGCATCTTCCTGAAAAGTCATTTCTTAAATCTTGGTGATATCCCCTGTCATCATGTGTGTCTCCAGATCAGAAATGTGGATTTTTCTGTGAAGCATCCATCTCCACCAGAGCAGATCTTTGTCTCGGCTCCAGCTGGAAACACTGGAAACAAGGCCAGTGTGTCACAAATTAGTGGCATTTTCCAAATACACAGGAAACATGTCCAAAGAGTCCTCATTGAACTGGAATAATAGAACCACATCCTACATGTCTGAATTGGAATATGCAACAATTTGGATTTCAGAATTCAGAGAATGCCATTTATATGATATCTTTACATAGGCCAATAGTTGATGCTGATATTCAGGCTACTTTATTTTGTTTTTGTTGTTATTTACCACATCTTAACAAAGAAATACTCATAACAGAAGTATAGTTACAATTTTAAAGTCTTTCAATCCTTCGTAATGTTGTCTTTGAATGAAATGAAACACAGATGAAAACATACGAATATATGAAAAAAAAACTTTAATATAACACGGCATATTTGACATTTCCCCTGGTGAAAAGACATCCTACATGCCCATAATGATATTTGTCAGTGTCAGCAAATTCTGAGCCAGCTGATCTATTGGTACTGTTCTGATCTCAGAGCCAATCTCTGAGTGTTGTAGCACCTGAAATGTGTATCAGCAGAGTGGGGGACTGATAACAGCTGAACATGGGAATGATGTTAAAGTTCTCTAGTAACAGCTTGACTACTGTGTAATCTGTATTATCATCATAAAAAGCAGCTACTAACAAACGCCAAGAGCAAAATGGATGGTAGTTAAACATTCATGTTGAATCAAAGGCTGGTCGTCAAGGGCAACTTCTTATTTTCTTACAGAAATTGTTGGGGATGAGGCGTACCACCCAGTCAGGTGGGGAATGCAAGCGTCTGTATCATGGTTTCTAAATGTCTGTTTTTGTCAATTCATATCAGAACATAGCTACAAAGTTTCTAAATAAAAACAGGATCAGCAGCGTTCAAAAAAGTGTCTGAAGGTTAAAACTAGAGCCCGACTCGTAGTAGACTGAAGGCTGATATACAAGAACAATTGTTTTGAACCAGGAAAAACTGACCGGCGATAACCACCACCATCCCACACAGATAATTTTGACTCTGTAAACATATAATTCCTGTCTGACATGAACCTTTTTTCACTTTATTAGAAACTTGTTATCCGTTGATCTGAAACTAACTGTATAAACTAAATTTATAAATGTAGACGGGACTGATTGTTCTGTTTTTAGCAGCTGGTTTAGAAGCCACTATTGACACCAACTTCCACTGATACTGATAGTTTAGATGTCCTATTTGTTGCAGATTAATAGTTAAAATACCAAAGTGAGCATCCATCACTTAAACCAGTTGTTAAACTCATTTTAGTTCAGGGGTTACATTCAGCCCAGATCTGAAGTGGGTCAGACCAGTAAAATAATAGCATAATAGCCTATGAATAATGAAAACTCCAAATGTTTCTCTTTAAGTGCAAAAAAAGTAAAATTAAATTATGAAACCGTTTTTATTTCCAAACTATCCTTTCACAAAGAAATGTGAATAACCTGAAAAAACTGAAGTTTCAAAAGGAAAAATAAGTGCAATTTTAACAACATTATGCCCCAACTTATCATTTATACATGTGCATTACAGATCAGATCTACAAAGGCACAAAACAGTTAGCAAAAGGCAAAATATTGTTTAAAATTTGAGGTTTGAACTAAAATGAGTTTGACACCCTTGACTGTTAATATTCGCTGTCATTTTTGCACTTCTCAAATTCATCCCATTGGCCAGATTGGAACCTTTGGTGGGCCGTTTTGGCCCGTAGGCTGTGTGTTTGACACCCGACTTAAGTGCTGTAAACCAAAAACAGTTTTATGTGGACATTAGAGCTGCAACTAATGGCTATTTCAATAGTTGACTAGTTGGATTATGCAAAAAATAAATAAAATAACCAATGACTCTTATATATATTTATTGCAGCAATAAACTAAATTATCTTTTCTTTAAAAATAACATTTGGTGCACAATAGTTAGAATGCATAACAAAGTTTGTTAAATAAATATACAATTAATTATTCAATATTCAACAAATATTGCAGCAGCAGTAAAATAAAAATTTGTCCTTAAACGGAAGTACATTACATCACTGATGACCTATTGACTGGACTATTCATCAACTAGTTGCCTAGTCGTTGCAGCTCTAGTGGACACCTCTGGTTGAAGTGTCTATTGAAGACCATGTTGGGTATTGATTTGGACGTTTCGAGGCAGTAGAAACCTGCCGAGTGTTGAGCCTGTAAACGATCAGTCGTCCTCGTGCAGTCAAGCGAATGGCGTGCATCCCTTTAATACCGCGCAGCAGCTGTGCTCTATGAAAAGAGTTTTTGTGGAGAGCTCCTCATCGCAGCAGTATGTGGATGTGCTCCCTTTTGAACTCAATCACACTGAGGATTATCTAATCACAGGGTGCGATCAGGCTCTAATTGAGTCTCTCTTGTGTCCTAATTGGTACTCAGACACTTACATAAAGAAGAACCACAGCTCATAACCAGGTCTGTAGAATGTGGTGAGATCAAATCAGAGGCTTTTCCCCAGCTAACAATGTTCTTTGATGGATCCTGTAATGTATGGAAAGTAACGCTGATGATAAATGACTCTATTGTGAGTTTCTGCTTGATGCCGTCGGGTTTTGCAGTAATGGAGGGTTCCTGCATAGACATGTCGTCATCCCTTTTGTAAGATTTCCACTTGTAAACGGAGCCATGTGGTCACCTCTGATCTATTTTCAGGGCTTTGTATTATCCATTTATTATTACAGTTGTGAATAGTGGTAGTTACTTTGTCTTTTTCCTTTTTTCAGCTGCAAGTAGCCCACTAGACAGCCCCCGAAATGTGTCGACCAGTGCCTGCCTCAACTTTCCATTTGCCCGAAGGTACGTCTACTCTGCTTTCTTGAACTTTTTTTCCTAAAGAGGTGGGTTTTTCACATCCAAAACATCCCAAAAGTAGTGCTGGACATCATTTTTGTCAGCACGATATTTGCAAAGTTACAGATTTTCATATCAGTTTATGACGATAAATGTCAGATCATTATTTCTTTCTATTTTAAAGGCTGAGTTATGGTCCTGAGTGGAAGTCTAAGAAATCAAACTATTTCAATCTATTCGTCACAGGAAGAACTTGACAAACACTTTTTTTTGTAAATGACAAACATTAAAATTAAGCAAAACATTAAAACACTTGGAAATGTCTTTAGTTGACATTGTGAACAAAGTTAACAAATGTAAAACCTTAGGAAAATGTACAGTTATATCACAATACATATGATTAAGACAATGTCAAAATTTAACCAGAATGATGATTATCATTTTATCGCGCAGTCCCAATACATTATATGGGCAAAAATATTGGGATGCATCATACCTGCTCCTTGTTTAATATTTCATTTCACTTGTTGATGATAATTATCACTGCAAATGTTTAATTGTTTAAAGGCTGATTTATCTTTTTGAGTGACAGTTGAAGAAACCACACAGTTATTTGTAGTTTTAAATGATTATTTACGGTCAGAACACGACAGTAAAAACATGAAGGCGTTGCTGTGGATGCAGACGTGTAGAGGCTGTAGGTGAATGGCAGTTCCCTGAGGCTGACTCAGCCCGGAGCGCTCGCACCTTCCCCCTCTGACAGGTCGTCTTCCTGCAGAGGGGACCCCCGAAGCCCACTCACACATCACTCAGCTCTGTTCCTATGGCAACACACTCATCTCGCTCTAGGCCCGCACAGCTTATGAGTGAGGTGGCAGCAGCAGCGACTCAGAGCAACCTAAGAACCGCTGTTAAAAACTCATGATCTGTTCAGGTGCCTCGCCCTAAAATGGGATGCTGAGGAGAAGGAAAAACACCACCTACTCTGAAAACGTTAACGGAAAACACATCACACCGGTTCTGTTTTCAGAATGGAAATACAGCAGGCAACGATAAAATGAAGACTCTGTCCTCTAGGATTGAAAAGAAGGATGATCTGACTCCATTTTTAGGGTTTATTCTGTTTTTCTCTTCAAATAAAACACAAATCACTTGGCCCGCGGGCCATATGTTTGACACCCCCACATTATAGACTCTCATCAGACATGTTGGAAATTCCCAACTCATATTTCCATCAGTGTCCAAAATGAATAAATTCATGGGTTATTCTGACTGATTCTGCAGATGTGTTGTATTATCTCAGGATCATCTACTGTTCACATAAAAGTCCTGAATTCCTGAAAAATGTGAGAAAGTTGGTGAAAAACATCATAAACAGTATCTGAGATGGTCTCTAGTTGAACAGTTTAAAGTCTACGGTTCAGTTCTTGATCCAGGCGGTCTTATCCAGACGTCTTTTACTTCTCTTTGCCTAATTTCCTCTCTGCGCCCTTCCATCATTTATCAGAATAAAAACTCAAATGCAATAGTTAGACATTGCCTACCATGCTGCAAAAAGAGGCTCAGAACAATTATTATTTTAATTGATAGATAGAATAATAACAGATACTTTTATGAATGCAAATGTAGTTGTAGTTTTTTTTATTATCAGGAACTGACGAGTGTAGTTATCTTGGTTTTTCAGCGTTAAATGACGAAGTCCTTCATTTCTAAGAATCTGAAAATGATGGATTTGAAAGATTCTTGGCATCATTTATGATTTACATAAGCATTGTTCATAGAAACAGCTGTTTTATTGTTGTTCACCATGAAAAGTTTTGTACTGAACTGGTTCAGGTGAAAACACAACTAATACCTGTAATTCTGTTAAGTATTTGATATGCTTTTTTAATGCTAGTTTTAACTTTAACCTGCTAATATACATGTTCAATATAATTAGATTTGCTTTTTATATGCCAATCAGGTGACTTCTTAATTCAGTAAAACACAGAGGTAACATTTAATATCAACCATCTGAAAGAGTCTGTTGCTGCAAATAGATTATACTCTGAATGTTAAACTGCTGGGACTTTCATTCATCCTGTTCATTTCTGTAACAAGTTAACAAATCCAACACTTCCACCTCCTTTATTCTCATTTTAAGCCTGATATCATAAATCCACCCCACGGTGCCATAGAGTCTGTACAATATGTAACACAGCAGAAACATTTTTCATTGGCCAAGAGAAGATTTGTGTCTGTTATGTAAAGTACACCCTGAAATTAATTTAGTTTGTGAGTCTTCTTGTTTCTGGACAAATGAAAACTGGCACAAAAGCCAACATTGTCAGTCCTAATCCCTCATCTGAATGCCAGGGGTCACAGGGTCACTTAGGAGATTCCCAGAGCTCACTGAAACTCTCCCTTTGCTTCTTCTTCTCTTCCCCTTCCTGCTGTCGTGGTCACAGTCATTTGGCTCGAGCCGACAGGTAGCCTCTCTTTACATTTTGTGTGTTTTTTTTTTTTTGTCGTCTTGTTTTTGTTTTACACTTGTTTTCTTTGCCGCTCTAATAGAACAAATCTACACTATATGGACAGAAGTATTGGGACAGGTATTTCTTTTCTAACAGGGGTCTGGGATACAAAACAATAATGACAAATGTCATAATATAGTTTTATTTTGGGATAAATATCACTGCATTGGTTAGTTTAGTTTAAATTGTTATCTTTGCTTCCAAAATACCTCAGAGATAGTTTTTAATTAATTTGTCTCAAGATTGATTTTTTTGGGGAATTTTTTAAATCCATGATTGTGTTTTCATATGTTCTACCTCTAAATTTCTAAAATATTTTTCCTGTTCTGATTGTAAATAATAATTTTCTACCACAACTAACCATCTACTTTCTTCACATCTCATTTAGGAAGAAAAATCTCCCATTAAACTTAAAGGAAATATTGACGTTTTTATCTCAAATCAGCATGAACAGGACATCTTACAGCTGTAGCCATGATGTGTCCCAGTACTTTTGTCCATACAGTGTATTATGATATTATGAATCTCACTGTATATGGCAAATAAAAGAATCACTGGGAATCGAGAGCACAGTTAAGTACATTTATGGAAAAGACACGGAATTAATTTCACGCTCTTGTGCTTCGCCGTTATGTAAGGAGTTTCGCATATAAATGCAAACTAATGCTGCTGATGCTTATGTAACATCCGTGTCTGTTCTTCTCAGAGCCGAGGGCCGGAGATGGTCCCTGGCGTCCCTCCCCTCGTCTGGATATGGAACCAACCCACCCAGCTCCACCGTCTCAGTAAGTCAGCCCAGAACACCCCCCACCATGGTCGAATCACGGCAGCCGGGCCTTTTCTGACACTTCAGTCGGCCCAGATTGCACATTTCATTTATGCAAGAACACGAGACGAGTGCCAAAACTGACATGACAAACCGCTAATTGTTTTCCTCCATCATCTGTTCGTATGAGTCATTCTCCCAGTCTGGGGCGCTAATACACACAGTCATAAGCATTTTAATAAGGGGATGGAAAAGCCTGTACCCGCTGTGTAAGGCATCTGAAAAAAATGCTTGGAGACTTGTTTTTAATCAGCATCAGGTGTTGTGATTATGTCAACTTTCATGTGTTACATTGAAAAGCTGATTTCCAGATTACTCAGCACACAATTAAAGGATTAAGGCTCTTTAACTGGAAGGCTGCAGGCTCTTAAAGTCAGTTTAGTAACCCTTTGGTCACAGAAGTAATTAAAAAGTCATGCATTATAATTTGTGAGGTCTTAATTGCTCCAGACAGTTTATCTAATTTAATTTATTCATGTTTGAATTTATTTTTATCAAGCTTTAATGTGTTGAAAACCAGTGTCATTAAAGACATCTTCAGTATCATTTATTCATCAGTATTGGCTGAAGGTCGCGGTAATTTTTGGAAAATTAGGAAATACTGACTGTGAGGGAAAATTATATAAATCACTGTCGCCTAGGTTTTTTTTTTTTTTTTTTAAGTTAGTTGACTTCACATGGTTTGTGGTCAGTTTCAGATGTGCATAATGAGTTTTCAGTGTGATTTTTTTTGAAGATGTAAGGGGATGATATCTGAAACTGTGTCCTAAATTTTATTAAAACGATCTTAAAATGCAGTACAGTTTGTTTGATATCTGTGGATATGTTGTTTAAAGACCTAAAACAATTTTTGTGGGAACTTCCAAATGAATTTTTCTCTACATTTAACCATTCTTAAATGAGTTATCACCATTTATTATAATATTATCCTCTATGTTTTGTGTTTTTCAATGAAAATCTTGTATTTTCTTGTTTTTTATTCACAGATCATGTAGATGTTCATAAAAGCTCAGAGTAAATTTAAAGATTATTGTATCAAAACAGAAAAAATAAAGAAAAAGTGACTTTTTCAGCAAAAACATCAACTAAACATAAAAACAATCATCTCCATCCACTGTCATTGATCCAACTCCATGGGTTTTACTGGTGAATCAATGTTGTAGAAGATAATGGTGTTTCCACGGTAACTACAGAGCCAAATCGGTCATATCTGATGACCATGAAAAGATGACACACTGGATTTTACACTAATTATTGACATGATTTAATTAGATTAGTGATTGAACAGTTATTAGATATTTTAGATCACTAACCTTGGGTGCTGGCAGCTTTTGTGGGTTAAAAAGAGATTTTTAAGAGTCACTGAATGTGAGAATATTTGTTCCAAACATTTTTTTTAAATTGTCCATTTGTTAATAGATTGAAACAGAGACACATGGCATGAAGTGAACAGTATGCGGTGGGAGGAGTTCAGTCTCAGTCTGTAGTGAGAGGCCGCCATGTGGATCTATTCTAGGAGAGTTCGTTGGACAAACCCGGGCACACGCCCAGAGGTCAGCAGGGACAATAGGGTTCTTCAGGGCCTCACTGCCATCTTTATACCAAGGCAGACTCCACAGACGCTGTCCCTCTGGGCCTTTTCTGTTCAGGACACATGGGCCACAAAGTGAAACAGATTGGCAATAAGGCACACCCCCTCCTGCTGAGCCTGAAAGGAGTTTACCAAGAGCCTCTGCAGACGTGAAATAGCTCATTTGTGTAAATAATGAAGCCTCTGTCTGTGTGATTCATTATTCTGTAGACTATCACCTGGAAATGACCTGCTGGAGATGCATTAAAGACATTTCCTCTACATTTATATGCTGCTAAATTTAATTCATCATTTAGAAACTCAAACCCACATTGTGTAGATGGGATTAACCCTTAGATGCATAAGTGGGTCGAAAATGACCCTGTGAGGTTATTTTCTTGCAATATCTTTGTAAAGAAAAGTTGATATTGTTTCATATTCCAGGTATTGTGCAAAAAACATGTTATTGACATCATGCCATTACATTTTTTACTTACCCATTGTAGATTTTATGAAATTGTATTTTTTTTATTACCATCCCAAGGTTCCATAGGTGGTCAAAATGACCCGCATTCATTTACAATGGAATTTCATCTGAACATTTGATTAATTCTACAGCAAAACAAAAGGACTTACTCACTAAATGGATCTTGACATCTATTCCTGTTATATACTATATATTATGTACTATATACACTTTGCTTTTAAAAATTTCCAAATATTTTAGAAAACATTTTAAAATTGTTAAAACAGTAAAAAAAGACATTTAAAAAATTTCAAACATGAAATTATTATTTTTTGGACCAAAATATAATACAAATAATATTTTTTAACATAACAGAGTGACAAAGGTGACATAAAAACACATTGATTTTAATACAGGTAATTTTTGACCCACTTATGGAAGAGTGGACAGTTCAGACCCTTGTGCATCTAAGGGTTAAAGTGTTGTCCTCTGCTTGATTTTTAAGTTTCTACCCCATCGAGCTCGTTTTTCCATCCTGTAGCTTCTTGGTGATTGGCTGCCTTGTGAACAGAAATGACCAAATGAGAACACTAGCAGGGTCATAAGCAGCACATATTGAAATAGAAGACCTGTTTTGAACTTGCAAAAGGCCACTTTAAGACACTTTTGTTTCTGCATTATTTCAGCTTCAGGTTTGTACAACTTGTGGGGTCACATAGTTGTGGTTTTTAGTTGTCGGACCTCGTAAAACCTTCCAACAATGACACAACTGGTGAGACATGACTAATCAATGAAAGAAGGCAGATGAATAGTAAGAGGGACTGGGGTTGTCTTTTAATTATGTGTTGTTCTTTTGTTGCTGTTTTCTTTTTCTGTTGAATCATGTAAATCTCTGTTGAGGCCTTTTTGAAATTAAAAAAAAAAATTAACCTACAATAAAAATAATCAGACCAGTTTTGGCATAAGTTTTTCCCTTGTTAAACAAGTTGTAATAATGGGGCTGCTTCAGTTTCTATTTTCCAGCCATCACCCATCAGATGAATCAGAGCTTTACATCTATGAATAAAAGCTAATCATTTTCTTTTTTTGTCTTTGTGTCCACAGTCATCCTCGTCTTCCCAGGAGCGCCTTCACCAGCTTCCCTACCAGCCGACACAAGACGAGCTGCACTTCCTCTTCAAACACTTCCGCAGTACAGATAGCATGACGGATGAGGATGGCCGGCCGTCCACTGTTATACGGCCTCGGTCCCGGAGCCTCAGGTAACAGAAACCAACTGACCACAGATCAGCCTTCAGTGTTCAGCACCAAAAAATTATGTCACTTTAACATGTTGTCATGTTCAAGTAGCTCTATCTTGATAAATGGACCAGATGTTTGAGCCTGAACTATTGTCTTGTCTTTAATTTTTACCTCAATACTTATAATCTACAGTTGTTAAGTTCCCTCCTCCTCCATTGTCGACTCGCGTAGCTACAGGTCCGCTGAAGATGATATCACGATATGTTTATATAGTGTTGCTATGACAACAAGATGGTTTGCGAAAACTACTAAAATGGAAAAGCTGAGTGAGCCACCATTTTAGGTCAACATGGATTTCTTCTTTTTCTTTGTCTTCTTCGTCTTCTGCTTCACCCTTTTTTTCTTCATCATCTTCTTCATGTTCTTTTTCTTGTTACACACAGGGTGTTATTGGACATCCTGGATATGTCACCAGTTCATTGCATTATTATTAATATTATTATTAGTATTATTTCCTTTATTGTTGCATGTTTTGAGCAGCACATTTGGTCCTGATAGTCATTTCTTACTGTTAGACTGGCAGATGTCTTCATGTTTACGTGTTATTTCATGTGGCGTGTAATAGGCTGTTGCAATCAATGCTACATGCCGGCCGGCCAGCGGGCAGGTGGAGATCTCACTGTAGATCTGTGAGCCTTTAACAACTTTTGTCTCTGGGCTGAGCTCGGTGCTGTTTGTGCGATGCTTGAGCGTTCCGTGTTCTGGCACCATGGTGAGGCGTGCGTGGGTGTGCGAGCTAACAGAGCGCCTCAGGGATCTCGCTGCTGAACTGCAGTCAAGGGTGGGGGTGGTTTCAGGGGTTTGGGGGGAGTGGGGGGGTGGGATAGGGAGCTGCAGCCATACAGCCAAACAGAGGCGTCTTTCATACAAAAAATGGCTAAGGGAGTCTGTTTGCATGTGATAGGTTTCCCTTCCATCTGTTCCGCTTGAAGCTTCATCAAGCAAGATTCTTCAATAATAATACATCTGTCTCATTGGCCTAAATACTGACATGTTGCAGTAAATGACTAATTGAGCGATGGTGGTGATTCAGCCTGTTTGGCTAGAAGTCCCTGCTTTAGATAGAAGATTTCTTAAAGCATAACATCAAACTTCATGGTAAAATCCACCCTGACTACAGCTAAAAGAGCTGCTGAAATTGGAACACTGGCTCCAAATATTGCCTTTGGCAGCTTGTTATAGAAAGTATCTGTATACATGTTCACTTCAGGAAACCTTTTTCCAGCACATCTCAAACTGAGTTCACAGGGAATATGTGTTGGTTCAGTCTAGGATGGCAGAATTGACTTTTGCTTGTCTCTAGTGATGACATAACAATTTGAAACTCCATCCAGGCCCAGGGCCTTGTGGGAAAATTGGATTGTGTATTGAGAAATGTCCAAATGCATTTGTTGATCAGTTGAAATATCTGTTTAATTTCTGTGCAGCCCCGGGCGATCGAGTGTCTCCTTCGATAATGAGATAGTCATGATGAACCATGTTTACAGAGAGCGCTTTCCAAAGGTTTGTGCTACAAATCTACACAGCTTTTATCACTATGTTGCCTTTTTAATCCCACATGTTTCAGAATGTGACTAAATTTATGTTGAATATCTATGAATAATGTGTCCATTTATCCAATCCAAATTTATAAAGCACTTAAAAACAACCACAGTGGACCAAAGTGTTGTACAGAAGATTAAAAGTACAATAAAAATGTATTAATGAAGCATACTATGAACTCTTTAAAAACCATACCAACCGGTCCTTTAAGTGTATTCATTAGCTGTGTCTGTTTGTGTCGTGGCCGTCCTGTAGGCCACAGCCCAGATGGAGGAGCGCTTGTTGGAGATCGCCACCCACTGCTCTCCAGACAGCTCCCTCCCGCTGGCCGACGGAGTGCTGGGCTTCATCCAGCACCAGTTGGTCGAACTGGTCCGAGACTGCCTGGACAAATCCCAAAACGGCCTGGTGACTTCACGCTACTTTGCCGAGCTGCAGGAGAAACTGGAAAAGCTGCTTCACGAGGTGGGAAAACAGACTAAGGCTTAAATATGACTCCATGCAGCAGGTACTTCAAAGACATTCCAAAAACATCATAAGGAAACATCTTGGAATATGTTCTGTGTTTTTCAACATCGTCTTATGAGTCCCTAAATGTGACTGGATGCTCAGATGCGGCTCGGTTATGAAAGGATCGATCGAGTCTGGGTGAAACACACAATCAGACGAATCACCCGCTCAATAACCATCTGATAGCTGGAGGCACCACACAATAGATCTACTAGTGGAAATTGTCAGTAACGTTGAGAGGTACTTTTGTCACAGGCCTTATCTCTGTTGTGATAAAATGTTAGTTTCTATAGCAACCTCTCTCCCTGTTTCTCTGCAAGCTGTCAGACAGAAGGCATGGCTGACTTGCTTTACCTCCAGCTGAACTGATAAGTCTGTTCCCATACAGTGGAACAAATGCTGTCATGCATACTGTACGCTTTCCCACACAGGCACATAATCCTGAACACTTTATTACATTAATGTTGGTTCTTATGAAAGAGTCCAATTAACATGTTTCCGTGTTCGTCATACGACTACTAGCCTCTGCTTCAATACGAGGTAATGATTGGTGATAGATAGATGTGTCCATATCAGTCCCACCCCCTCATGCTTCAAACACAGAACTAGACAGAGGTCAGAAGTTCTGAAATGTTAACACACTGTCTGCTTGTAAGGAAAACAATCTGCCAGTGGGATGAAACACATTTTGTTTAACTAGAGGAATAAAAGTCTAGCTGATGAATCAAAAACACAGGAAAATTACATAGTAATATTACAAGAAACAAAACAAAGTAACAATTTGGCTATTATTTTCTGCTTATGTTTTTGTTTTTCTTGTCATTTATTACACTTTGAGCCAAGGAAACAAAGATTTTCAATATATATAAAATACAAAATCGATACACAATTTTTTAATTAATCTATACTCAATCATACAAATGCATGAAACATTTTGACAAAACACAACTGACAAACACTGACCACTTGGTGACGAATCATACAAATAATTACATATTGCATAAAGTGCAGAGTGTAGTGATGCTTGGTGTTTGTTCTCCATTGTTCTTCGTGTGCTTCTCACATCTGGTGATCTTCAGCATTCAGTGTGAAGTGAAGGAAAACTTGAACTTTTGATGTTAAAATTAGAATCTGAATACTTTATTAGGCTAATCCCAAGGGAAATTGTTAAAATAAAGAGTACCACTTAAGAAAATTAACTGAGATCCTTTAGGCAGGTGCTCTCAGTTTGGTTAACAGATGACACTATGTGAATCTAATACTCGTATACAATAGAGTTTGATTTTACACTAATTATTTGACAAGTGTCTTTATATTTGGTGGAATCTGCCTTGTAACTTGACAGTAACAGGCCTCTATCTCATTGCAGTGTGGTGATGTTATAATTGAATTTTTGTTCTTGGATGAAAAGAGGGTAAACACAGAAACCCGTGTTTGAGGAAAAATCTTAAAATATTTCAGGTTAAAGTGATACATTTACTGGAAAAATCTTCCACTTTTGATATTTAGTTTTCAGTTTTGGGTTAAAAATAGAGGAACACACCCCAGATGACTGACACACACCTCAGTCTGGCACAAAACCAGTCACAAACACCAGAAAAAATAAACTGAAGGCCAAAGCCGCTCACACCCAGAACACATTCAAGGTTATGTACGTAATGAGTTGGAATCAAAACAAAACAAACCTTCCAGTGTTAAATGGAAGAAGAGTTCACTGTGCACGAATGTAATGGCTACGAATAAATCAAAACAAGGAAAAGAATTAACACTAGAGGTTCTGGAAACAAACCACAGTCTTTTCCTAAACCAAGGAAACTTGTTCTTACAAATTTAGTACTGAAATATTTTTGGAGCCAGAAGTGACCATATTTGGATGAAAGGGGCGGGGCTGCAGAAGTGCAAGGGGTCAGAGTTGAGCTATTGTTAAGCATTAGCTTACTCAGTAAAATGGTAAACTTAATCAAGCAGGATATAACAAAGTATTTTACAGTTTTGTTGGTGGAACCTGTTAACCACAACTACAGTGAAGCCATGTGTCAGGAAAAAAAAAAATTTATTAAATAAATTGAAAATCCCAAAGTCAGATGCAGCAGATATCAAAGCTTCTATTGGATCTGAGGTTTTATTAACAGAGGAAAATTTTTATAAAAGAACTAAAACACATACAAGGGGGTCCAAATAAACCGGAAGATTGGCTGTAAGTCAATCAGTTAATCAGATTTTATTTGTATAGCGCCAAATCATAAACAAAAGTTATCTCATGACACTACATATAGAGCTGGTCAAAACTCAGAAGTATATGGGATGATGGGGTTTTTGGAGCAACATCTAGTGGCCATCTGTGGTGTTATAGCTTCAAGATACTTCTGCATTGGCTCAATTTTGGAGCTGAAGTCCTTGCTCCTTAATTTTACCTAAACTGCTCCTAATACATCAACATGCCTTGATGAGGAAGTGAAGAAAAATTAAATGAATTCTCAGCAGCAGTAACACTGAAGTGATATTAGTTCAGTTCTGTTTTTACAGTATCTGAGTTGCTGTTTTTCAGCGACAGGTTGATGTGTGTTCTGAGGCTGAGGGTCCAGTGTGTGGATGTAGATGAAGCTACTTCAAACTGTCACTACAGCGTCTAAAAGAAAGGCCAAGGATGACTCATTAAGGCTCCACCCACTCCCCCAGTGATTATTCTAATGCTCGTCGGTTTAAAGCCATGTCTTCTTTGACGCAGATGTGACGGGTTGCATCTGTTTTCATTTTTTCCTCCTAATACCTACCATCCCCATCTGCCTGGTTCTCACTGTGTTGTACATATTTATATTTCCAGTTTCACTACGACATTGACTATCTGTATGCTTCACATGTCCTTTATCAAATGTTTACCAGAGACACAAAACAATAATATGACTCACTTCTTTCTTTCATTCCATGTTTTACTGTATGTGGTGGATGAGTTTAGACCAGGGGTGTCAAACATTTGGCCTGTGGGCCAAAACCAGCCCACTAAATGTTGCAGTCTGCCCCACGGGATGAATTTGTGAAGTGCAAAAATTACACTGACGATATTAACAGTCAAGGGTGTAGAACTCATTTTAGTTCAGGGGCCACATACAGACCAATATGATCTCAAGTAAAATAACAGCATAATAACATATAAATGATGACAACTACAGATTTTCTTGGTTCAATGTGAAAAAAATAATATAACACTGAAAATCTTTACATTTACAAACTATCTTTTCACAATAAAATGTGAATAACCTGAACAAATATAGAAAACTAGACAAAACTAGCCGTTGGAAGAGACGACTAGGGGTATATCTCGGAACGCCCCCAATCCTTAACCAGACAGCTATGATGTCATGATGTGAGGCATCCCCAGGTCATGACCTTTCATTTGCACTTGATTTGAAGTCAATCAGTCAAATAGTTCCAGAGATAGGAACAAAAGAGTGTTTAGTGATTTAAAAGTTTTGAGCGGCCCCTTGTGGCCAATCTACAAATGGTAAATTGTCCAAAATCAAATTAGTTCTTCCTCTCCATAATATTCATTGATATGGAAAAGTTGGAATTTCTAAACCGAATATTTTTCAAGTTATCGTGTTAACATGTAGGATATCCGGTTGTGGAGGCGGAGGTGGTGGCGGTTGGAAAACAAAACACTAAAACAAAGAGAAAAACATGGCGTTGTCATTATCTAGAGGTTATTGTGCTATTATTTTACTGGTCTGGCCCATTTCAGATCAAATTGTGCTGAATGTGGCTGAACTTAAATGAGTTGGACACCCCTGGTTTGGAGTAAGTTTTGATATTAATTTGTATTTGCCCCTCTTTGTTTTTTCAGGCTTTCGAGCGCTCTGAAAGTGAGGAGGTTACCATCATCACTCAGCTGGTGAGGAAGATCCTCATTATAATCTCTCGGCCGGCTCGCCTCCTTGAGTGTCTGGTAAGTCGAAAGAGAAAAATCTCTTCCTAATTGAAAATAAGATTACTGTGATTGAAAGGCGTAGAAGAGAGTTACTGTTAAAGTAGGACAGAAATGAGAATCTGCCCTTTATTCTTTCTCAGAGCATGAATATGTGTCACAAGAATATGATCAAAAAAACATATTACATTACTGTATTTCCCCTATGAAATCAAATACAGTTAAATACAGTTTCTTTAGGACATTTTTCAAGTAAAATCAGTGTCAACTTCAAGCCACTCTACGCCGATGACCTAACTTAATGCTCTTTACAGGAGTTTGACCCAGAGGAGTTTTATCACCTCCTCGAGGCGGCAGAAGGTCACGCCAAAGTCGGACAAGGAATCAAGACAGACATTCCACGATATATCATCAGCCAGCTGGGTCTGACACGGGACCCATTAGAAGGTAGACACTGACTCCACACCCTGGGGTTTTCCAAACTCAATTAAAAAAAAACCCTACACCTGGTATTAAAATGGCTGGATCAGGTCTCTGTCCTCCAGCGCCAAACCTGTACTTGAGTCTTTTAAGGTGACAGAAAATCATGATACAATGTAGGGGCATAATCTAAACCTAGAACACTTTATTATGATGCATTTGTTTTATTTATTGTATTTATTTATTTTAATTGATGACTGTTTTATTGTCAAGTGATTAAGAGGAGCTGACATATACCTGACGTTTTTTCAGGCTTAATAATGTATTATCTTATTCAAACTTAAAGAAAGCCCATTTTAACATTAGCAGATTTGAATTCACCTTTATCATTTGGAGAAGAGTCAATGTCTCTGTCTAATGTACAAGTAGCTGCAACATTGGAGGCAGTATCTGGTCCAAAGCCTCAAAAAATGGTCACATCTGATAGGGACTGATGCACATACAGGTGTAAGCATGTTGTACAGATTTGCATTTATATCAACCCCAACCTTACATCTGTACATAATATGAGCCAGACCACCTCCAGATGTTTTCACGCTCTGATCACCACATGTTTACACATTGCATTAACAGTTGGATTTCCCGATCTGGGTAATGTATCTCAATACAGATACTATAATACAGATAACTATATTTTAATACCAGGTGTATAGATTAGATTAGATTAGATTAGATTAGGTAGAACCTTGGGAAATTAGGGTTCAAGTAGCAGCACAACACAGAATGTACACATATAAGAAATATTACAAAACAAAAGGAAAGAAAGTAGTAATAACTATTCCTATCCAGAGAAAATTATGTACAAATGTGCTTATTGTGAATGCTTGTGATAAACTGAAGGATGAAAACAGTAGTGAAAACCAGGCAATTGCACATTAGAAAGTACTTGCAGAATTAAATAATAAAGAAGTAACAATATCTACAAACTGTATCAAACTATGTAATATTTTTGTCATCATACTAAAAGCAAAATGTCTAAAGTCAGATGCATTAAATCAATTTTGTTTTTCCCCAAAAGCTGCTACATAATCTGTTACCTTCAGTCTTACAGATTTTAAGGCACATTAAAGGTTAGAAGAGGAACATTTTCTTAAACCATGTCAAACACTGTCTTTTATTTCTAGAAATGGTGCAGCTTGAGCAGTACGATACCAGCCCCTCAGTGGTTTCAGCTGAACCAGAGGCTCATGTGGAGGTAAACTTTTATTTAAACTGTAGTTAGAAACGACTAAAAAGATCTGAAACATAAAATGGACAATAATGCTCATAATACTGTATTTGCGTCTTACTTAGTGTGTTTTGTCTTGCTCTCTTTCTAGAATAAGGCTCCACAGACACTGACGCCAACTCGGAGGAAACCTCTTGAGAGTGATTTTGAGACTATCAAACTTATCAGCAATGGGGCTTATGGGTAAGAAGGAAAGCTTTTGATTTTATTGCTTTCTCTTAGAGTTGTGGCTAATGCACGTTAGAAAACAGCAGCTCATAGATCCAAGAGGAATTTGTTAGTTTCTTTATTGAGAAAATTAAGCAGCTGTACAGAAGTTATTGTGGCGACATCAACTCTGATTCCCCTCCTGATGTTTGGTTTTAATGTGACTCCTGTGGGTTTCGCAGAGCTGTTTATCTGGTCCGCCATAAGGAGACCCGCCAACGTTTTGCTATGAAAAAGATAAACCGTCAGAACCTGGTCCTGAGGAACCAGATTCAGCAGGCGTTTGTGGAGCGAGACATCCTCACCTTTGCTGAGAATCCATTTGTGGTCTCCATGTTCTGCTCTTTTGAGACCCGGCGCCACCTCTGCATGGTCATGGAGTATGTGGAAGGTAAAGTACAGAAAGACAGCCCAAACTTCGAGTTCAGAGTTCAATTTGTGTGAGTGCAATTAACATTTTTCAGCCACAAGGTGACAGAAAAATAATAACTTTTGGTCGTTTTATGGTCTTTCGTTTCCCGAAGGTGGAGATTGTGCCAACCTGCTCAAAAACATGGGCCCGCTGCCAGTAGAAATGACGAGGATGTACTTTGCTGAAACAGTCCTGGCCCTGGAGTACCTTCACAACTATGGCATCGTGCATCGGGATCTCAAACCTGACAAGTAAGAACATAAACCAACTCCCACTTAACTCCTGTTGAAGGGCTGTTGTACCAGACCAGCGCATTCTGCACAGATTTTAGCCTCTGAAAATGCATCGAGTTTGACCTGGTTCTGACTCACTACTGGTGTGTTTGATGTATTTGTTTTTATTCTACATTCTGCAGTACTAGAGTTTCCGTGTGTCCTTTTATTCCACAGTTTGCTGATTACATCCATGGGGCACATCAAACTGACGGACTTCGGTCTGTCTAAAATCGGCCTGATGAACATGACCACCAACCTGTACGAGGGTCACATAGAAAAAGACACAAGAGAGTTCGTAGACAAACAGGTGAGAAAGTTGCATCTTATATACAGTATATACCTTGCAATACAAATGTAACCCATTCCATGACCGTGCTTGTTTTGTGATTACTTTTACAAATGAATTTTCCCCATTGAAATGAATCAAAATATAATTCATCTGTTCCAGCCGCTAAAACCACCCAAAAATCCTTTTTGAGGGTTTTTAAAACAGAAAAAGTGCAGTTAGAAAGAAAATAACTATTATAAAAACAGAATAAAAGAGATTGCAAAAGAAATAAACAGGTTTTCTGCCTTAAAAAGGAGACTCTGTGCAAGAGGAGGAGGGTTCTGGCATTTTCTCTCTTCACTTAATTTGTGCTTTCTGGCCTCACTTTCACTGTCCACAATTGCAGGTCGTTTCATTAAAAACCTATCCAGAGAAATCTGCTTTGTTCTGCTTTTTAAAATGTTCCAAAAATGCACCAGACCATTGTCATTAAATAAAGCAGCCGCACAACCTGAACTTAACTTATCTAGATGATTTTTTTTCAACAAAATCATTTCCTGGTAGAGATTGCCTCCCCCACGCGTTGGGGAGTTTCCTAATCTTCTCTTCCATCTGAATGTCGGTGCTCCTGAATGTGAAGTGGGCCTGTGGAGGTTGCACCTGCTCGTACTGTGGATTTCCGCTCGTTTTTATTGATAAAAATTCTCAAGAGCTGCGGGTGGTAAAGCGAATTTCTTGCACTTGTACTGCGAAGTTCCACTGTGTAAGGAAAATAAAACTATTTCTAGTTAGTCTTATAGATTTGTGTTGGTTTGTGTGTGCAGGTGTGTGGTACCCCAGAGTATATCGCTCCAGAGGTGATACTCCGTCAGGGCTACGGGAAGCCGGTGGACTGGTGGGCCATGGGGATCATCCTCTATGAATTCCTGGTGGGCTGTGTGCCGTTCTTTGGAGACACACCTGAAGAGCTTTTTGGACAAGTTGTCAGCGGTAAATACTAAAAACAAGCAGGGTTTCCTTTTGTTGAATAATTACTGTTATCACCAAGGCCACGATGCTATGACTGAACCAGCAGCCTCACCTCAGCATAGTCTGGCAGAAGAACTTGAACCGGTTTGATTTATTCAGAACCGGCTGAACAGACATTTACCGTCATGATGGGTTGTGGCAAGTTAAATATGTATATGAACAGCAAGTCCAATTTGTTTGGCATTAGTAATAATCAGTAAAGCATCATCATGAATGTGAGCGGTTTACTGCTGAGCTGGTGCAGACAACCTGGTTACCTTTTAATCCAAAATACAAAAAAGAAGAAAACAAAACATTCCTTTCAGTCATTGTTATGCTCCAGAGTGTTTGCTTCTCATGAAAACAAGCCATATGTCCTTGTTAATTAGTGTTTTAAGTAATCAATTAAGAAAAATGCATTAATTAGCATTGAGGGGAAGCAGTTTACCAATAACATGACTGACCAATTTTAAGAATTTCCCACATGTAATGAAAATCTGTCTCCTTTCACTGGCTGCATTTACAGTTGCGGAAAAAATTATTAGACCACCCCTTGTTTTCTTCAGTTTCTTGTTCACTTTAATACCTGGTACAACTAAAGGTACATTTATATGGACAAATATAATGATAACAAAAATAGCTCATAGTTAATTTAAGAGCTGATATCTATCCATTTTCCATGTTTTCTTTATAATCAAAATCACATCACAATTTCTTACATCAGTATCTATGTCATTGTACTGACAAAAACAGTGCTTTTATTCATTCCATGTTTTCTTTTCTGTCTGT
>JAPQRP010000020.1:10322559-10342056 GCA_037367295.1 Apogon hyalosoma
CATGATACACACAGGAGTTAGTACTTGATTGCATAACCATTGTTTTTGATTACTTTTGATGGTCTAATAATTTTTTCCACGACTGTAATGCATGTATCAGGAATACTACATAGATTTATAATAATGTAACTAATTATAGGAAATCACATATCAATGAATACAGTTCCGGAAGATGAATTATGAGGACGAGTGGAGTCATGGTGACATACTCTGGACAAAAACTGCACCACTGTTGTAATCTGTTCATAAATGCAGATGATGTTACGTGTAAACGCTGGAGAAAAGTCACTGCGTGCTTTGACATGCATGGAAAGTGTTCCTTAATAAGTTTTGTTTTGTCTTGACCTCCTCAGTTAAAACCGGCTGTGTTATTACATGTTATTTTATCCTGTTTTATTGATAATTAATCTTGTGACTGACCCTCAGATGAAATCATTTGGCCTGAAGGAGATGACGCCTTACCCACCGATGCCCAGGACCTGATCACTCGCCTGTTGAGACAGAGTGCCCTAGACCGCCTGGGAACTGGTACATTTACCACCAATAAACACAGGACTAAACTGTAAATGTAGTGAAAAGGCTGACAGAGACAGATGAAAGCACTGATTTCTCCAAAATCTTTTTAAACCAAAGCAACACATTAGAGAAACAGTTTAAATATTTAAACTCTGTTACATTATTCTGAACTTCCTAGGACACTGACAATTTTCATTCTTAATGTCATTTTTATCTTTTGTATCTTGTTGCATCTTTTATGTCATTGTCATCCTCTACATTTGTCATATCTGAGGGTATCTAAGGATTTTATTGAAGACAATCATTATGTTGTAAAGGTGTAAAATAAATACAATGCAATATAATTCACCTCAAATACAAAAGAAGAAAGGACAGACATTTTTGTTAAAATGTAAGTAAAGGAGAAAAGTTGTCAGAAAGATGAATACTCACGTAAAGTATGTGTCTGAAAACTCTACTAAAGTCCAGTACTTACTTCAGTAGAGTTTAAAAGTTAAATGTAAAAGAAAAAACAAGAAGATTTGTCTGGAGGTAAGAACAGACACCAAGATGACATATACAGTATGTAAATGGAACTGGTCACAAACAGACTTTACTTCATGTGTTTCTTTGAATTCTTGGGTCCTTTTATTTTTTGAGACCTGACCCAGTATTGTTTTGGCTGCAGGAGGAGCCTCAGAGGTCAAGCAACACCCATTCTTCCTGGGTTTGGACTGGAACGGACTTCTGCGTCAGAAAGCGGAGTTCATCCCTCAGCTGGAGGCCGAGGACGACACCAGCTACTTCGACAGTAGGTTCCACTGTGGATGAATTCACTTTAACCTAAATGTATTTATTCATTTACATTCTCTCACAAAAGCAAACACTCTACAGATTCATTGTAATGATGAGTCATTTTCCTTTTTGTTTCTGTCCTCAGCTCGTTCAGAGCGTTACCATCATCTGGCATCCGACGAAGACGAGGAAACCAATGATGACGAGTCTTCCTTGGAAATTCGACAGTTTGCTTCCTGGTCGCATCGTTTTAGCAAGGTGAGGACGCAGTAGGAGTTCTGAAGGTTAAAAAAGGTCCAAAAAATGATCAACCACACAGTAATTAAATATACTGACATTCAGAGTGAGGGCATGTAACTATTAGTGTCGATATCATCATAAACTTTTATTTACTTTTTCACAAATATATTTACTACACATTTTCTGACTTTTATTTTGTTGACATTGTCAGCTGAACTACTTTATTTAAATGTTTCTTTGTTATGCCTGTTGTTTTTACTTCATTTTTGACTCATACAAGCATTTTATTATAGTTAATTTGCTCTACTTTTTCTCTCTCAGTCTTAAAACCAGAAGGAAACAAGAATTAGCCATTATCATCTTTAGCTATTTTCAATTATGATTCAGTTAATTAAAGTCTTTCTAGTTATCAATTGGTTTTTAGCCTGACTAGTATGTTTTGCAGTGTTGCCAGCCCCACTGACATGTCACAAAATCTAATGAGAGGTTAAATAATTGACATTTAAGAGTGTAATACCTACATACCAAACACTTAGTTATTCCTCAGGAGACTGATATATATATATATATATATATATATATAACTTCATGTAACCTTATCTCTATTTGATTATCAGTGTGTTTGCTTTCTGTTTTTTTACATTCTCTGCTTTTTAATTTACAGGTTTACAGCAGCACAGAACATCTGGCGACGCCGTCCAACTTGAGCTTCTCCTCTGATCGCAGCCACAGCGAAGACAAGGAGGATCGCAGCGAGGGAGGAGGACTCAGCCCATCCCAGAGTCCAGCAGAGGGCAGTGTGGAGCGGAGGCACGCCGGACGCATGGCCAGGTGGGAGCGGGACTAGGACATGGGCTGAGACCTTTAGATTATTCTGTATCTGTAAAAGACATATTATGCCATAGTAGTTTTTTAAAATAACATTCTTTTTATTGTTTTCACATCATAACCAAAGAAAACACAGTTACATGTGTTGAACAAACAAATCAAAACAATCCCATTTCCACCCTCACCCTCCCTAATTTGTTGCACTTCTTGGATGGGTATCAGGTTAGATAATTATCCTCAATTTTAGTCCATTTTAAGAGGAAAGAAAAATATTGCTGTTGAATTGAACATCACAGAGGGCTACTGTTTACATGTCCCCAGGCTCCTCCATCATATGTGTCACGTCTGTTGTTGTTACCCAATAAAGGGGTCCCAGGTCTGTTGATATTTTATTGTATAAGTAATCTTCTCTAAAGGGAGAATTGTAGATAGAGCAGACAGCCATCTACCTACTCTTGGTCTTCTGATCTTTGAGAGGGCTATTGCTCTTTTTGCCAATAATATGCTTGAATCTACAAATATTTGTCTATTCTTTTTATTAATCTTCAAATTACCAGGATATAAACCCAATATACAGGGTGCTTGCACAGGTCTTGAAAGTCTTAAAAAGTATGGGATTTTGAAACACTGTTGTCCAGACCTTGAAAAGTCTGGAATTTTGTGTGAAAGTCTAAGTAAAGTATGGAAAAAGTTTCTCTAATAGTCGAATTTTAGACTATGCTCAAAGGCACATAATCTTGTAAAATAAGAAATACATGAGAAAAACATAGGAAAAATGTATATGATTTCACTGACCGGTTGGTGCTGGAATGATTCTAGTGAAACTTGTTTGTGTGATATTCATGCACTTTTGTGATTTTCATATGTTTTCAAAATGTTTCTGGCAGTAAAATGTAATTTACTGTGAATTATGCATTCATTCATTCATTCATTCATTCATACGTTTATTAAAATGAACTTTTCTACTACACACAACAGGTACAATCTCAACCAAAAAAGTAGGCACACAAGTATAAAAGTACATAAAATTGAGGTCTTGGGGGAAAAAAATAGCAGTTTTGAAAAAGTCTGGAATTTTTATTTGGATAAAGAGCAAGCACCTTGAATATAAACAGCTGTGGTACTAAGGGTACTTGGATTTGTGCCAAATGTGAGAAGGAAAAAGGCACATTTTTCCCTGGCAAGAACTGAAACAATGGATCTAAAACATTTTTACCCAAAGTTTTAATAGTTATAATGACTGAAATCAAGGCCGTTGAAGGTGTTTATTACGGTGGGGAGCTCATCAGAACAGTTCAGTCAGAAGGTGCCTGTTGTTGATTTTTTTCGTCCTTTCTGCAGCCTTCGTCCTCGAGCGTCCTCCAGCTCGTCCCAGTCAGAGAGGAGTACAAGTCCTCTGGTGATGAGCAGCACCCACAGCCTGGAGACGATGCCACGCTTCGCCCTGTCCACCGACGACGAAGGTGAGTCCAGACTGATGTGTGGAGATGAACCAAATCTAAAATACAGATATACGTCATTTCACATGAACTATCTGTACCTAATCTATTTTTTTCCCTTTATCAAAATTAAACTCTGGTAAAATACTGAACAGTTTTATCATGGTTTATGTTGTCCACCTGAAAACTGAAAAATATCCGCAATATTATAGAAAAATGAGGAAAAAATGACAAAAATTACTTGTATATACTGGTATAGCGTCGTCGTCAACATAGAGATGACTGGACTATCATTGGTTTGGACACACAAGCAAAAACTTGTTTTTTTTTTTTTTTTTTGCTGAGATGTTGACCTTTAACTCGTCTCCTGCAGCCGAGGTGGTTGTGTCAAACCTTCGGAGAATCAGAATTCGCAGCAACAGCACTGGGGCCAAACACTCATCTCCTAAAGACCCGGCTGGTCCTCGACGTTTTGGGAACCAGCTGGAGACGCCGGACAGACAGAGGATTCCCTCTGGAGGCAAGGTCCCCAAGTCGGCCTCAGTGTCAGCCCTCTCTCTCATCATCACCACAGGTACACACAGAATTCCATCTTATTGTGATAAAATTTATACCCCCCCCAAAAAAAAACAAAAAAAACAAAAAACGATGCAGCATATGGAGTCTTTCCTACTGTACAGTTGTTGTTTTTTTGTACTTAACTGTCCCTATTGTTATTTGTATTTATTTATTCATTACTACCTCTGCAACAGCAATTGTGTATATATAAAAAATGTCCCTTAATGCATTATTATAAATAACATTTACATAGAACAATCTTAAGTACATACCCACCCCTCTGCACACCCTCCTGCAATGTCCCTTAATGTATAACACATTTACGTTCTCTCATATACTGTCTGCACTTTATCCACTTTAAGCACCGTAATCATACAGTCACATCTATATTATAAAAGCCAAGTGGCCTCTCTGTGCGGTGCGTGTGTGTGTGACCGGGGATTCACACAAAATCCCGAAAGAGCTGACAGCTGCAGTTTGGCATACGTATGCATTTTTATTCAAGGAACAGACTAGCAAAAACGGCAAGTTGATAGGACCAATATTTCGGGAGATATGAGTAATTTTGGAATACAGTAACCTTACAGTCACGTTACCATGGCCAGAACGCTTTGGCGGTGACTGCTGGACAAATGTGGTACAGCATGCATGAATACACAACAACATTAAAGCGACCAAAACCTGTGGATCCCTACGAGTCAGCGCGCTAGTTTTAATTATTGTACATAGCTGTTCTTATGATTACTATTTATAATATTGTTTTCATTTGTCACTTTATTTCGATAGATTTATTTGGTTGTATAAAAGGGTTGTGTAATCATGCTGCTCATATGTGTCTTTAAATTGCCCACTGGGGACAATTAAAGTTTTTTTTAATTGAATTGTATTGAATCTGTCTATCGATAGTTGTAGTGATGACCTGTGTCCGCTGTTGCTTTCAGACGACACGCCCGGTGGCCTCCAGCCCAGCCCCATCTCCCCGCGCTCACTGTCCTCTAACCCCTCGTCCCGAGACTCCTCCCCCAGCCGCGACCTGTCGATCAGCCCCGGCAGCCTGAGGCCACCCATCATCATCCACACCTCAGGGAAGAAGTTCGGCTTCACCCTCCAGGCCATCCGGGTCTACATGGGAGACAGCGATGTCTACACGGTGCATCACATGGTGTCGGTGGGTGTCAACTATGAACTGTCTTCAGTAGAGTAGAAAAGTGGGTTATACACAATGTAACGCTCTCACAATGCTCCTGTGTGTTGTACCAGAGTGTGGAGGAAGGAAGCCCGGCTCACCAGGCAGGTCTGTGCACCGGAGACCTCATCACCCATGTGAACGGGGAGTCTGTCCAAGGCCTCGTCCACCCGGAGATGATAGAACTGCTGCTGAGAGTAAAACTCCTTTTCATCATCTTTCATTTGCTTTAATTTAATTTAACCCTTTACACTTTATACTGATCCATCTGTACCGCTTCTGAAACGTGCAGAGTGGAAACAAGGTGGCGCTGCAGACCATAGCGCTGGAGAACACATCGATCAAAGTCGGTCCAGCTCGAAAAACCAAACACAAAGGCAAGATGGCCCGTCGCAGCAAGAAGAGCAAGAGGAGAGATAACTATGACAGGTGAGGGTCACATCTGCCCTGTTGACCATCTGTACTGTTTACCCAGATATTTGACTGGTCAGTATCAGAAAATCAATCCTCTCTCGCCCTCTAGTGGTGCATATACAGCATTTAAACAGTTAGACTTTAAGAATAAGCTATAACAATATGTTGAATATTGGGAATCTGCCTGTAGAATAGAATACTCACAGCTGTTGATCAGGTTTAGTACCTTTTTTCGAGGAGTCGAATTAATCAGTAATGGCGTCTACAGATGATTCTATTGTGACTGCTCCAAGTCAAAGGTCAAAAGTAAAATTCCCCAAACTCCAGAACCTCCCATTTACATTTGTTTATAATTAAAAACTCACTCGATTTGATTCTAATTGACTTCATACATATACAGGGACAGAATCCAATGGCACACTTTGTTAAACTTTTTTATCTTTTTCATAATGATTATTATTTCATACACAGATTCTGTTTGTAACTGAGAAACCTTAGGATCACTGTCCAGAGGGCAAAATAAAATCTTGAGTGTTTTTTCATAAATCATTAATTAAATTAAGTTTTTGTGAGTGTAAAGATTTGTGCTCTCTAAAACCTAAAATCATGGTTCTTCACCAGTTACCGACCTGCTTATTGTAGAATCTGACAAAACAGTGTTACAAGTATATTCTATAAACCTTTTACTGTTATTTTGTCGCCATCCCTGTTTTTTTATATGTGGTTTATATCGACCAAATACAGTGAAGTTGGTCTGTGAAAACATTCAGTTAAATTAGTTTAGTTTTTGATTTACTTGAAGATTTTCCGGCAAAGCTTTGATTTATGAAACTGAAAAAACCCATAAAAGTATGCTGTTTATTAAAGGGTTTTTATTGTGCAAAACTATTTTATTCTTGTACTCCAGATTAGCATTGGAGGAAAATGAAAACAACAGCAAACAAACAAATGACATATTTGTGCCCATTCGTCTCCTCAGGCGACGCAGCATCTTGAAGAAGCTGTCGAAGCAGAGCACGGTGATGCACAGTAGTCGTAGTTTCTCTTCAGGCCTCCATCACTCAGTGTCCTCCAGTGAGAGTCTTCCAGGCTCCCCGACCCACAGCCTCTCCCCTGGCCCGTCCACACCCTGCCGCAGTCCGGCCCCCGACCACCAGGCCTTCGGTGAGCTCAGTAGGACGTCAGGGTAAAACATAAATGACCTTTGTGGTTTAAAGACGAGAAGTGACTCATGTTAACGTTTTTTGCTTTGTTCTCCAGAGAACAACTCCCCTCAGAGCACATCTCCGTGCTCCAGTTCTCCGAGTTCTCCAGCTGCTCACATACGACCCAGTTCGCTCCACGGCCTCGGTTCCAAACTCAGCACGCAGCGCTACACCAAGGTGGGCCGCCGGAAGTCCACCAGCAACATCCCACCCTCGCCGCTGGCCTGCAACTCCACCTCGTCTTCCACGCAGCCCCTTTCCCCACAGCGATCTCCCTCGCCGCTCCCAAGTTTTGCCAAAACCCTCCACACCTATCACGGAAAAACCCTGTCGCCGCCCACCATCGTTAGGCACATAGTCCGGCCTCGTAGCGCCGAACCGCCCCGCTCTCCTCTGCTTAAGAGGGTACAGTCAGCGGAGAAGCTGTCTGGTGTTTATCACGGAGAAAAGAAGCCGTACGCCCCCCGCAGGCACACGCTGGAAGTGCCCTTCTATGGCGAAGGGGACCTGCTGGGCGACTCTGAGGTGGAGGGCGCCTGCGGGGGCTCGTACATCACGGTGGACCACAGCAGGCTGGGCGGGTACATCGGCGGCCAGAGGTCGGAGAGGTCCGAGCAGCTGGTCGTGATGCGGAAGCTGAACCTGTCAGAGCGACGCGACTCCTTCAAGAAGCAGGAGGCGGTGCAGGAGGTGAGCTTCGATGAGCCTGAGGAAAAGACCAGCCCATCTGTTACCACGACGACCACTCCGTGCGGCGCTCAAACACAACCCGAGCATCAGCCGCCCCCGCAGCACCGCACGGTCTGGATGCTGACCCGGCCCCAGAGCAGCCAGGAAGTAGAGCTGGAGGTCCCGCTGGTGAGGAGGTTCACGCTGGTGCCGCAGATCGCCGTGCAGGGGTCGACGGAGAGCGAGCAGGATGAGTGGGAGCCGTGTTCGGACGGAGACGATGCAAGCGAGAACCCGGAGGTCGAGGTGGACGTCGAGTCGACACAGCAGCAGCAGCAGTCCAGGCGTCTCTGCGGTGACGGCGGCGCTACACCGGCAGAAACCACTTCCACCGGTCCTCATGTTGGCCCGGCAACAGAGAAGAACGAGAGCAGGGAGGGAACGCCACAAAAAGGGCATCAAAGGAAGTGACACAACTCCTGGTTTTTGCTGTTCACATCCGTTTATCAGTCAGAGGTTCAGAGCTGCAGATGAACCGGACGATGTAAATTCATTCACACACTCGTCTGCGTCGAAATGGGAGAAGATTTTACTTGAATTTTTCTATTGTAAATATTCGCCTCAAGGGCATTTCAGACTTTTGTGCTTATTTATTAAAATTTGTAAACTACCGTGAGTTAGTAACAGGGAAAGAGGTAAGTTCTCATTGGTTGAAAAGCCAAGGGTCAGCATTTTGTATCCATAAAATGTGGTTTCCGTCTTTTGACTGGATTTTTTAGAATAAATGTCTATTTTTTAAATCAAGTCTTGCGGTACACAGTAGTTTGATAAAGCTGAGCCTGATTGTTGTTGGACCAAAAGGTATGAGAAGTCATTTTAGGAGCTGAAGTTTAAGTTTCGTTGTTTTTTTTTGTCATGTTTTGTGTCAGTCTAGACCTGAACGGTGCAGCTTCCACTGTGTAAAGTTCTTTACACAACAAGGGTGTTTGTGTTTTATTTTGCAGGTCATGTTTTTTTCAGTCTACGTTTATGTTGTTGGTAGTTTCACACAGAACCGGAGTATTATGTGGCAGAAAAGTTAATGTTTTATGTTTTTGTAACTAGTTTTTGCAGCGTGAATTAAGAGATCAATCAGTGAAAATGAAATGGTGAACAGAGCAGCACTATAGTGTTGATTTAATCACTGTTTTGTATAAAAAAGGAGAATATGAGCTAATGAGGATAGTGAAGGGATTGTGTAACGTAAATGGCATCACCTGAAGTTCAGTCTGTTGTTATTAGTTTTGAAGAATGACTTTCATTAGTAATTATAAACAACAATAAGTAATAAACAAAAAGAGCTTTACAAAACAAATGGATAAAATACTAAATAATGAAACACAGTAAAGTATGAGAACCAAAACAGCACATGAACGCAGACAAAACCAGCATCTGCTCTTTTCATCTGGCACTTCATGCCAGATCATCGAACACTTTTCTTTAGATTTCAGTCCCAAAACTAGGACAAACAGAAAAGACCACCACCACACACCAGCTGATACAGGGTTAAACGGTCTAAAATAAAATCTGGAGCCAGGCCGAGATAGAAACAATCAATGAAATCCTCTCGTCCTTCTCATAGTTTTACAACTGAGGCAAAATCATGTTCAGTTTGAGTAGTTTTGATGCAAAATGTTTGTGTTTGATTTTTCATTACATCCCTGCTGTGTAAGAACTTTAACTCTGAAATGAGCTAAATGTTCGTAACCCTGTGGCCGACGTGTCATCTTCTAGATCGACTGTGTGAAGTCCAGCAGGTCACCCGTTTGATCTGCTTTAATCTCTTGTTGATTCTTTATGAAAAGCTGCAGAAAAATGCAAATCTGGAATTTTTCTGCTTTCAGACAGACCTGATGTTCACCAACCACCAACCCTGACTGTCTAGACCAGGGTTGTCAAACATACGACCCGTGGGCCCAAAGCGACCCGCCAAAGGGTCTGACCCGGCCCATGGGACGAATATATGAAATGCAAAAATTCCACTTAAGATATTAACAGTCGAGGGTGTCATAATCCTTTTAGTTTAGGTTCCACATACAAATTCAATCTCAAGTGGGTTAGACCTGTAAAATACTATCATAATAACCTATAAATAATGACAGCTCCAAATTTCTTGCTTTGTTTCTGTGCAAAAAAGTGAAATTACATGAAAATGTGCACACTGTTTCACAAAAAATGTGAATAACCTGAAGATATATGAAAAACACGAAATGTCTTAAGAGAAATAAGTGCAATTTAAAAAAAAGTATTCTGGTTTTTGCTAAATGTTTTTTTAGTATTTGTAGATCCACTGTGGTCTGTAAGATGTAACGTACATGTGCAAATGATAAACTGAGGCAGAATATGGTTAAAATTGCACTTATTTTTCAAGGAATTTCAATTTGTTCACGTTATTCACATTTATTAAAGGATACTTTTCATAATGTAATGTTACTTTTCTCACTGTTCTTTTACTGGTCTGGCCCTTAGATCATATTGGGAGGGTGTGGCCCTTGACACCCCTGTTGTAGATAAAGAAAACGCAGATTGGTCAGACTTTGATTGTCTGTGAATTCATCAGAATCATTTTCATTCATGTGGAATCTGTCAGTGCTAATGTTCCAAACACACTGAGGAAGTCGTTATCGTGCCATAATATCAGTCCAGCGTCGTCTAAGCCACATCTGTAAACACACAAACGTCTGCAGAAGTCATTTGTGTTGATATTCTGAGCTCAGAGTGAAAATGTTCCGTTCATTTTACTCTCTGGTGATCTTGAGTTCATGTCGTACACCAAAAAAAAAACAAAAACAAATCAAAGTTCAGGATGTTTTTGTATCACGTCTGTGGAGGCGAGTGTTTTCCTGCATGGCTCTACGTCCTGCTGTACCCACGTGTTCTTTTTAATTAAAGCATGCAGTTTGCGGCGCGAGATCAGGAGGGAAGCAGCTTTTACTCAAAAACACACACATCCAACCTTGAAATCAGGGTTAATGTGTATTTCCTGAGTTTTTTTTTTTAAACAGTAGATTTCTTCTCATTTTTTCCCATGAGCATGTAAGAAATACCACGCCTAAATGACCTGTTCCCACTTAATTTACTGTGTAGTGATGTTTACATGGAAGAATAAGTGCACTAATGTATTTTTACATGAGTTTTGTACCGTAATTGAATGTTGCAGGTGAACTAAAAACAGCAGAGGGACATTTAAGTCAAATCCCAGGGCTTCTTTGAACACATTTGTCTTTGTATTGTACAAATATTGATGTATATTTTGATACCAAGCCTGCGTTTACTTCCAAATGTGTTGAAGGACATGGTAAAGCACATTGAAATCTTGTCGTGACAGGACTTCAGGAGGCCTGACTTGAGGGAACGGGCATCTGGATAAGCTGTTTTTTTTGTTGTATTTTTACAAAACACCTTGTTGGGGTGTAGAAGAGTGTTTCTCATCCAGCGCAGATTGGATGGAATCGATGTTTTTTCCACTACACAGTGCAGTTTTTGTCCCTTTTGACAGTGGCTGTTGCTGCCTTTTGTACTGGCTTTCACCTCCGTAGTGTCTCTGTTCGATCTCTGATGAATCCCATCAGAAAATGGCTCAGTTATTTTTGCAGTCTGACAGATGTTTACACTGAACAAACATGAGATGTACTGTAACAACATTTTCTATTCTGTGGCTGTATGTGATGAACTTACCTTCTTTGATACTGCAGTCAGAAGTTGAATATCTGTTCTTTTGAAGCAGTTCCGGAAGGAGGAATCTGTTAGCACCGAGCTGAAATACACAATTATTTACTGAGTTTTACAGAAACCTGGTGGTTCAGACGCATGTTCACAAACACGCTGGAAAAAATCTAAATCGTACCAAGTGTTTTTTCTCATTTCTAGTTAAAACATCTCATCACACTTAAAATAAGTCAATCACCTAAAGAGTAACTTCTCAGTGCGATATGACAACTTATTTTTAGACAATAGATCTAAATCTTACCAAGATCATTTTCTCTTGTTCCATTGGCTGATTTTTTTGCTTGAATTAAGCAAAAAAAAAATTCTTGAATTAAGCAAAAAAATAATAATCTTGAAATAAGCAAAAAAAATCTGCCAATGGAACAAGTGAAAATTATCTTGGTAAGATTTCTTGAAATAAGATTTTCCAGATCTATTGTCTAAAAATAAGTTCTTAAATCTCACTGTAAAGTTACTCTTTAGGTAATTATGTCTTATATTAAGTCTGATGAGATATTTTGACTAGAAATGAGAAAAATACACTTGGTAAGATTTGGATTTTTGCAGTGTGTCATATAAAAAATATGAATAGTACATTGGCCTTTTTATGTTTGGATGTATCAACACTAACACCTGGATTCACTGTTTACAGGAGAAGCATCTGCTGCTCCACAAATGGTACGTATATGTTACATGATCACTGTACCCAAAGTGTAAACGTGCCTATGGTTCTACAACTGCAAACTGAAGCAGGGACATGGAGTCCATGCTACTGACAACTGAAGCTCTCTCCAACACTAAACACAGTTTAAGTGAAAGATATTTTACAAGTATTCAATACTCTGTAAGTAACTCAGAATGGGCTATTTTTTACAGGAAACCAAGATCTCGTCACTGGGGAAACACCAGTGCATCGACTCTGAAAGCTTCACCACAGCTGAACCACTGAACTACTGCAGTCATCTCATCCAAAGACATGATGCCTCCCATGAAGCCTCATCCAGCGGCTGCCCCTCTAGTATCTCCTCCACACAGTCAGTTACAGTTCTCAGCAAGAAACAAGTCGCTATAGAAGTCTATTGCTGGCTGCCTCATGTCAGAAGGATCAATTATTGTCATTCTGAGATACGTCTTCATCTAGCTTGGCTTTTTTCTCTCGAAAAGAAAGAAAAAAGAAGATGCAACATCCTTCCTCATATGAAAACCGACCCAAAGTAACAGCACATATCTGTTATTTGTTTTCATTACATACATGAATAGAGAGCACTAAAACTTGTCCATAAGTGATTTCCGTCTGCATGGATTTACACTGTGCAAGTGGAAGTTAATATCAGTTTGTGTGAAATTGTAACGTGCCCAATAAGATGCTCAACATACAGTATAACGGAAATGTGTTGCCACACCAGAGGTTTCCTCCTACGCTTCCCAGCCTTCGTATTCATTATTTCATCTTCAGTCTCTTAAAACCTTCCCCTAAAGTCACTGGGTCCATTTGAAATTCTATACACAACATCTGTACTAACATTCAACATACATTTGTGTAAAAGAACAGTAAAGTGCATAGTTCAGGATGCACTGCTCAGGGTCTGAATCCATGTTACTCCCTGAAAGGGGGCACATAACCTTGGTAACTGACTCATATCACCTCTACTAGCACATGTGTATTACTACAGATTACTACATGTGTGTGATACTATGGACTACCATCAGTAGTGTTGACTACCATCCTGGGCTGGGTTTGCCTTCTGTTATTGCCTGCTGTTGTCATGACTGTGTTGCATTGTGAGATATTTATCTTGGCAAAGTGTCCAGAGCTTATATACTGTTATTTTTACAATAATAATACAGTATTAAGTTCACATACTGTTGGGATCACACTACTGTTTCAGAAAGACTAAAAAAATGTCATATAAAGTTTCAGCCTACTGCCTAATGTTTCAGTGCATCTGCACATAGCACCATTGGGGTTTTTTTGTTTTTGTTTTTTTTTTGGGGGGGGGGGTCTGTTTTTCTGACAGTAAATAGTAATTCAGAGATGTTCTAAAAAATCCACCAAGTTCTTGTGGACTTAATAAAACTGTTGTTATAGGCTACAGTATGTTTGATTTCAGATAAATCCTATCCACATAATACCCACATAATACCCTCAATAACTTTCATCCACATGCACTGCCTGATTTAATTTCCTTTAAATGTCAGGTCATTTTCTAACCACACTGCACAGAAGTGAAGCCGGTGGTGGATGAGGGTCTCCTGAGGACTGCAGGATATGGAGAACAATTTCTGTCCGATAACCTCTACTGAGCAACAGCTGAGCTGCCTAAGTTTCTTATCTCAAAGGCCAACATAGGCGCCGTTGACTTAAAGCATCTACTGATCTAAAATGTTTAATAAGTTTTGATCCATTAATCCTATAAGTACACTGAACAAAAATAGAAACACAACACTTTTGTTTTTGCTCCCATTTTTCATAAGCTGAACTCAAAGATCAAAGACTTTTTCTATGTAGACAAAAGGCCTATTTCTTTCAAATACTGTTCACATATGGATTATCTCTGCAAAGGGGAAGTGCTCACTAACAGATTTAGATAGATTTGTGAACAATATTTTGGAGAAATAGGCCTTTTTGGTACATAGAAAAATCCTTAGATCTTTGAGTTCAGCTCATGAAAAATGGGAGCAAAAACAAAAGTGTTGCATTTATAGTTTTGTTTGTTTGTTTGTTTGTTTATTTATTTATTTCGAATGTTACATTAAAATCAAACAACAAAAGAATTATATCAAAAGAAAGTCAAACATTCAAAAAAGAGCGGGATAAAGTTAAACTTTAATGTTTAATAATCTCCCGCCCCCTTACCCCATCCTTCACCTACCCTAAATTCCTATGTCAGATTCCCTAAGTGACTCAAAAATCCTCACATATCAGACTAAATTCTGCATATGCACAAAATACTAAATTACTGTACATATCAAGGACAGGCTGTCCATTTTGAAGCAGCATTTCACATTTAAATAAACTGTCCTTTTCATAGCAGTGATAGTGCACATATCAAAAACAAAAATAAACTCTGTCCATTTCATAACAATATTACACACAAAATAAACTATATTTTGGTTCAGTGTATATGTAAATAATCTGGTGAAATGCAGTTCCATAGCTTTTCATCATCATCATCAAATATGACTCATTTGGACATTCAGAGGCACCATAGTGAACGTGGAAACATCATCATCTTCTGTAATATTGATTCACCAGTAAAACCCATGTACTCTGACAAATGACGATGGTTGTAGAAACTTGTTTTCACATTCATTTACTGATATATTGTGATTAGAGTCACTTTTGTTTCAGATTTCTCAGTTTGATATAATAACCTTATGGATTTACTCAGACCTTTTAGAAACATCTGCATGATCAGTAAATTATATACAGGAAAAAAAAAAAGAAGCAGATTTTCACTGTTAAGTTATGTATTAAATGGTGGTAAATTACTTCAGAAAGGTTACATTTAGAGAAAAGATCATTTGGAAGCCAGTACAAAGATAATTTGAGGTCTTTTAAGAGTTCAAGACACTTGGTGCCAGAACTATAAAGATACACATTTATGACAAAAGTGTATGTCTTACAGCACTTCAAGTATTTGAGTTCTCCCTTGCTCTGTTTCACATGCTAGATCATTTGTTAAACAGAGGCACTGTGAGATGAAAACAGCTGAAGTTGCACTAAGGTCGGTACCATAGTTCAGAGAACGCTGGCCTGTCCAATACACTCTACCAAAGCTCATTGTCTATTGAAGTGTCTCTTACAAGAAAAGCATGCTTTTATTTTAGTTCTACTCAGCAGAGCCATTATTTCTCTCTCATTCTCTCATCTATCCCATCCTCTTTTTCTATTTAAGCTTCCCAACTACACACTTTGCACAAAAATATAAAAAAAAAAAAAAAAAAGAAATAGAGGACCAGAATAACATCCTCTGTACACCACACATTCTTTAGGAACTCCTCTTCCTGCACATTTTTTTTTCTAACTTTCATCTGTTTACTCAGCTGTTCATATCCAGCCACTGTTCTAATCTTCATAAAGAATCTGTCCACATCAGGAAAAAAAATCTGTTAATTCCACAGATGGTCTTATTTGAGATTCAAGCAAACTATTAATCTCCTTTAATGAGTGTGACTGTCGATCATCCTATGACACTATAAGGAGGATAAACCAGCACAGACCATCATTTCCTGGTACAAGTCCTGCTCCTTGTGTTTTATGTGTTCAGTGTACAGCCAGGGGGTTAGTGTTCTTTGCATCAAGTCAAAGAACAACTGACAGAAATCCTGATCATGAAATGAGTACAATGTCAACATGAACAACACTGAGGGTACACAAGAAAAATGTCTACTCTCACACTGTGATCTGAGGAACCACAGGGTGATATCGTGGACCTAATTAATTGTTGTTGAGTGTTTGGTTTGCATAAATCCTATCTTATGTGGCTGCCTTTTGCCCGTCCTCAGTAGCTTTAATCCATGTATTGTCTGTTGGATTAAATGTTCTCCATACATCAGTGAGGTAATTTTCTGTAACAGGAATTGACAGAACTGAAACACAGGCTGGGTGGGGTTTGGTTTTCAGTCTGTTCCAATCCCTGCTATCGCTATAGCCAAGCTCATGTACAATGAGTGCCAGGGAGAAATATTAACGAATATGACAGTAAAATACCCTCCTTTACTTCATGATACAAAAAATATCAGAAGATACCCCATGCATATTTGTCCAAAGACTTTTCACTTCAGCCTAATGTGCCATCGATCATGAATCTTGTAATGAATATCACTGTTTTTCATCTTGTGACAGTATTATGTTCCCTGAACCGCTTACAGCTTCACAGTCACCAACCACCCACAACTACTTGCTTACGCAAACTCTCAGCATGCAGTGTGAAGAAGAGAGAAGAAAGTGTGGACTGTGTTTGAAATGGCATGTGTGCATGTGACAAACTTGAAAATCTGCAGAGTGCCAAAAACACCCAGATCTACCATATACCACACTGGCCAAATTTCACAGTACATTGCTTGAGTTATCTGCGTGAAATGCTGCACCCCACAGTGCACTCTGGCCTATGGTCAAAATGACACGCCACATACTACTGACGTATTGATTCTGGACAAAAGATGTAGTATGTGACAAACCTGAAAGTCTGCAGTTTGTCACAGAAACCTTCATGTTTATTACACCTTAGTGTACCACTCAAGCTATCCACATGAAATATTGCATCCCACTATGCAACATGTTCATCTTCTTCCTCTTGTCCTCTTGTCTGGAGTGTAGGCCAGAGTTTGATGTAAATCATGAATATACAGCCTCTGAAATTAAAACAGAAATGTCCATGTGCTGCAGAGATGAGCAACGAGTCAAAGAACCGCAATAGTATGATTTTTTTATGATATCCTCCTGAGATTCTGCAATGCATGTTTGTCCTCTGTAGCGGACAAGTCCACTGCAAAGGACATTCCATAAGAAAAAAAATAAAAACGTGTCAGAAAAAAAGACATACATAAATGATGATGTACTTGAAAAAAAAAGTGCATAAACTTGTGGATGACATTAACTAATACACAAGTTTACACTAGATAGAATAAAAAAAAAAGGTTATTTACAGCTGTTTAATGTAAACTTCTGCAAACATTTGCCAACCATGGTGATAAATCAGATTGCAATTACTATATAGTTCATCCATGTTCACATACAGCTACTGCAATGTCTAGTATTTTAAAGAATAGCATATAGTATACAGTGTATTTGCATTAAGTAGAATGTAGTCTCCAATTTATGAATCTACATACAGCCTCTGATGCATTGCCTACATTACTATGAAGGTGGATTTGTTTCTTTATTATTCAGTTAAAAAAAAAAAAAAAGTTGCTTTAAAGGGGAACTTGGCAGGATTTTTACCTTAATGAAACAGTTTCAAAGTAATTGTGATGGTTAAATGGCTTGTTATGGGTTCAGTGGAAGCCCTCCGTCCACCCACTAGCGCCTCTAGGGCCGAATCTGCCACTTGCAACTTCTTAGTACCGTCCCGGAGCCTAGATCTCGTGTCGTGCGAGAAACATCACGGTTTGCGGCACTACCACACAAACACACCTTCAGCCAGGTACTACTGGCTAACTGTAAACACAAGCCATCCATACCTTCATTTCACAGGTGTTTACAATGGCGCACCTTTATGCATTACAGGACCAATATCGAAAATATTTTTTTGGTTAAAGCAACTGCTTTTTTTTTTTTTTATTGAATAATAAAGAAACAAATCTACCTTTATACATTACAGGACCAATATATTTCTAAACTGAGATTTTGCTTGTTTCAAAAAATTCTATCCACACAACCATTTTTTTTTTTTATCAAATATCTCTGCACACACTAGAACATAAAACCTACCATAAACTGCTCCACACCTTCTGTTAAATCACTGTGGAACATCATATGAAACTGGACAGAGCAGGTACAGTGGCTTTAGCTGTTGTGAAGTTCAGTTGCTTTGACAGGTTACATTATAAACCTAAGAGCTGAGAAGTGTTTGGGTCGTTGTAGTGTATTCTTTATTTTATATGGATCTCCCCATAACACCAGTCCATCTGTCTTTTTCTCAAATGTGTTGGTGGTGCAGATCATACGCTGACTTATACACCTATAGGATCTATATTTAATGTGCATGCTCATTACAGAAAGCAACAATCATGCATGCGTCAATTAGGTATGACATTAATAGCCCCTTTGCTTTCCTTGTTCACGTAGATACACACAAGGGTTTTTAAAGATTATCACAGAGAGGCTCAAACATGGTGAAAAACATCCATTTTGCAAAATATCTTTATTAAAGTGGACCAGGCATGAGTCTGATAAGACCAAGAGGACATCTGAGGAAATAACTTGGGCGAACAGAGGTCACAAAGGGAACAAAAGACTTGTAATTGTGAGAATGAGTTGGCAGGAAAGCTATGGAGGGAATAGAACATAGAAAGAGGTGTAGAAGAGAGAGATGGGAAAATCATACAGCTATAGGGCAGAAGGTGAGGTTATGAAAGGTTTAAAAAGTCCTGCTATCTACAGTGTGGGCCATTACAGTGACTCCTCACACTCTTATATATTCAGTCGAGGAAAATGCTTTGGTGCATGAATCCACAGAGCTGTGGGGCATTGGATATAGGTTTATATAACCAGTGCTGACTGAAATGCATATGAAGTTGAAAATACTTTTTGATATTACATTGCATGCTTACATTTAACCCATAAAGACCCAAACATCCACTGCTGACCAAAAGCATCTGCTAATTTAAAATATTTAATATCTGTTGATCCACTAATCCTATCAATACATGTAAATAATTGGTGTAAAATACAGTTTGTCGTCTTTTCACAGTCATCAGATACGACCCATTTGGAAGTTCAGAGGCTCCGTAGTTACCATGGAAACACTGTCATCTTCTACAACATTGATTCACCAGTAAAAACCATGAAGTTGGATCAATGTCTGTGGATGGACACACTGGGTTTATGTCCAGTTAATGCTGTATTTTACTGAAAAAGTCACCTTTTCTTCTGTTTTTTCTGTTTTGAAACAATAACCTTTGACTTTACTCTGAGCTTTTATGAACATCTTCATGATCAGTCAGTGAAACATAGGAAAATAGATGGAAAAAAAATGATAATATATAATATTATATTATATAATATTATAATGAATGGGGATAAATCACTTAGGAAAGGTTAAATAGAGAGAAAAATTAATTTGGGAACTGCCACAAAAGTCACACTGGGTCCTTATGGGTTTAAGAGAAATAATAGCGTTATCTATCTATCTATCTATCTATCTATCTATCTATCTATCTATCTATCTATCTATCTATCTATCTATCTATCTAT
>JAPQRP010000020.1:10357386-10386287 GCA_037367295.1 Apogon hyalosoma
TATATATACACACTATAAGATACAGCCTTGTGCCACCGTAAACAAACACTAAAAACAAAACAACAGTCACTGAATGTAGGTCGAGGGAAATCCATGTGGCTGAACTCCAGGCCGGTATCACAGTGGGATTAAGGGGTAAGTGAGGTGACTGGTGGCTCAGATCAGGATCTTCAGGATAACCACTGTGGTTTACGTCTTCCTGATGGAGGAAAAATAAAGATAATCTGTCCTAAATTAAAGAAAAAATTAGAAGAAATAAACCAAATAAGCAGCCGATCTGAGGTTTCTGGTTGGAAATGTTTGTTTTGCTGGACAATCACTCTGTTACCATAGTAACCAAAGTCAATGCATCCTCAGATCTTTAGGTGAATATCTGACGTCATGTCGTGTTTTCTGCGAGTAGCAGGTTCCAGATCAGCCTCCTGAGCAGCTGGGACCAGGTCAGGGCTTTTTCCGAGCGTCTCTAAGCCGTGTCCTCTCACCTGCCAGGAAACGCCGCTTAAGCTGGACTTGGACGGAGAATGAAGGCGTGGCTCAGATGGTCAGCTGACCGGGCCTCACCAGTCTCCATCCAGACCCTGACCATCGGACCGACAGCTGGACACGAGCACAAACCCTGGCCCCACCCCATCCAGCGCCCTCCTCAGGTCTGACGGCGAACTCCAAGGTCAAATATCAGTTTAGATTTGGAGGAAAACTGCTGTTTCTCTTCAGTTTTTAGGAACATTCGGTGCTTTGGGCCCCGGTGGCCCCTAATCCATCACATTAAACCGAGCAGCAGAGGAGACACATTTCTGCTCCAAATGATCAGATGAATCTCTGTGTGTTCTGCCTTATTTTTACTGTTCGAGGCATTTTGAACAGGGCTGGGTATCACGCAGAAATACGGATACGATGCCGATATTGGATTTGATACCAGTTCAATAACAAACAGATCAATTAATCAGCACCAACAGGACATTTTACAAACTGGTGTCAATAGATGTTAATGTTCAAGTCCTCAGGTAGAATTTATTATGTTACCTTTGCATTCATTTATCGTCATCCAGGTGAGTGTCCAAGGAAATAATCAACAAAATGAACAAAAAGCAAACAAGAAAATCAACAGACTAAATAAAAATAATTAACGAAATGAACAGAAATCCCCAAAATGAATGGGAATAAGCCAAATGAACAGAAATTGACAAAATAATTAACAACATGAAGGAAACAAGTGATAAAATTAGCAGAAAAAGAACAAGATGTTCAACAAAATAAAAGTAGTTCATAAAATTAAAAGAAATTAACAAAATCAACCAATATTACCAAATTAACAACACGAGGAAATAAGTGACAAAATAAGCAGAAAAAGAACAAGATAATGAATAAAATAAAAGTAATTAACAACATGAACAAAATAATCAGCAAATGAACAAAAATGACCAAATTAATCAACAACATGATGCACATAATTAATAAAAAGAAAAAAAAAACAAGATAATCAAGAATATTTAACAAAATCAGCAGAAATGAACAAAAAAGAAAATCAACAAAATGATCATCAAAATGAACAGAAATTGGTAAAATAATCCACATGAAGGACATAATCAACCAAACTGGCAAAAAATAAGATAATCAAAAAGAATTACAAAATCATAGAAAAAATTCAAAAACTAAGATGAACAGAAATGAGCGGGAAAAAAAGCATTAATGGAAATAATTAACAAAATGAACGAAACTGAAAAAATATTTGGCAAATTAACAAAAATATTGAAAAAATGAAAAAAAATGTCATGTTTATATTTGTGCATAATGTGTACTCATCATCAGCTCATTAATCAGCCTTTTTTTTTTTTTTTTTTCTCCAAACGCTCATTAATGCATCCACTGTTAAAAATCTACCAGTGTTGACGCGTAATTTTCCATTTGGACAAAAACAAAATTTCACCTCGTGTTATAGTCTAAATATTTTTCCAGTTATTTTCCAGTTTGTCTGCTCTTTTAACCACAAAGAACCTGTTTCCTACAGTGCAGTGTAACTTTCAGCAGTTTCATATTGCAGTGGTTTCACGGTTCAGATATTTAACATCTGAGATTCTTTTTTTTCCCCACACACAGTCTTTTCTATAGTTCTGTGACTTATTCTGGTTTAACCCATAAAGACCCAGTGCTACTTTTGTGACAGTTCCCAAATAGGTTAGAGACAAAAAAACTAAGTGATTTATCACCATTGATCATAATATTATCCCGTCCATTTTGCATTTTTTTTCAGTAAAAGCCACATATTTTTCTATATTTATTTTACTGATCCTGTATTTTAATCATCACGCTAAGACTGCATTTGAGGGTTATCCTACAAAAAACAGAAAACTCGAGAAAAAGTGACTTTTTCAATAAAATCTATCAATAACTGAACATAAAGCCAGTGTGTCCATCCACTGTCATTGATCCAACTCCATGGGTTTTACTGGTGAATCAGTGTTGGAGAAGATGACGGTGTTTCCACGGTAACCACGGAGCCTCTGAACGTCCAAATGGATCATATCTGATGACCATGAAAAGACGAATAACTGTATTTTATACTAGTTATTTACATGGATTGATAGGATTAGCGGCTCTAAAGTTATTAAACAGTTTAGATCAGGAGATGCTTTTGGTCACTGGTGTATATTTGGGTCTTTATGGGTTAATTTTATCTCATATAATGAAGGTTTTGGTTAATAACTGACCGAGCACGCACAGAAGTTAGTGTGAAACGGTTGCAAAATATAAATGACTGTTCACATTTAATGGTTTTATGAACACTGTAAACTGATGTCAAACAGTCATAAAGTCTAGTATCTGGACCGGCCCAGTGTTTTAACTGTTTGTCTGGTTCTGTAACGTCACAGCTGTTGTCTGTATATTAAAAACTGTTCACGGTTCATCACCCAGCACAGGTTTCAGTTCTCTGCTATCACTTTACCACTCAAAGCACTTTTACAGATAAACAAATGACGCTCTTCACCTCATCCACCAGAAGTGCATAATCTGCACAGCGCCATAGTGACGTCAAAATGTTGTTCATACAGTTTGTTTTAAACATTTTTTGTATCTTATCAACTTGAGCCATGAACCAAAATACCAAACACTCAGTGACTGTCATATTTTTAACCCTTTAAATGACATGTTTGTAATATATATGAAAAAAAAAAAACATGTATTTTTTTTGCTGCAAGACTTTGTTTTTGTCAATATAGTACAAAAAACTGGATTACTTATTTCATTTTTAATTTTTTTTTTGCAGCCTGGCATATGTCTGATTAACAGCAACATTTGGTTAATAAGTATAATTAGTTTTTGTGCCAGGTCAAATGTTAAATGCTAAAATGTCAATGCATTTTTTTTCTCACTTCTGTGAAGGGTGTTAGTATAGTAATTTTCAGTTGTTTACAGTGTGCTCCTACATTGTGTTCCTAACCTCCAAAAGTGTGTAATCTATGCAGCGCTGTAGTAATATCAAAATGTTTTTTTTATGTTTCTAACTTTCCTTTTTCTTTTTTTTTTGTACTTCATCCACTTGAGCTATAAACAAAAATACCAAATACTCAAATAACCCTTTAAATGCCACGTTTGTAATGTAAACAAACCATATTTTTTGACGCAAAAAAACACACTTTTTTTTATTTTATATATAAAAATTTTAATTTGATGACTTATTTTTAAATTTTTGCAGCCTGGTATATGTCAATGACTAACAGCAACATTGGTTAATATATGCATTGTTATCCTTTGTGCTAGGGCTAATGTTAAATGCGTCAATGTGCATTCTTTTACTCTCTTTGGAGAAGGATGCTAGTGTAGTCATTTTCCGTTGTGCTGTTCCAATGGGCTGATTTTCGTGGCTGGGTCAGAATTTTAAAATCATGCAAAAATGAACAACTTTTGACTTCTAATATAGATTGTGAAAAATAATTTGACCTTTTATAAGATGAAGTGCAAGGTGCATAATATGCTCACGTGGATACCGTTAAGTGTCGGTGCTGATTAGATTTACTGATTCTGTATTGGAATCTGGTATCGAATGCTAATTTTTGATGCGGTTAAAGCCATTAATGTATTTACGTTGGATACCCAGCCCTGGTTTTGCTTCCTACTTTACCTTTATTGTGTTTGGGCCAAGACGAACGGGGAAAATGTGATTTACAGTGGTTTTAATGTAATTGCCTGCCTGCTTGCACTTACTGTACACCGTTACAGTGTTTGTGGAGGGTTCGTATCAGCTCCATGAAACCAGAGTTACTGTATTTCCTCGAATAGTTTGCAGGCGTTTATTTCTGTGACGAGGAGGTGCCAGACCTTTACTACAGGGAAGCCTTGATTTCTAAAGACTGTTAGCCTCGTAGCATAATTGCCTAAATCATATTTTTGGCCAAATTGTGATATCTGCGTAAAACGAAGCAGCAGTATTAGGAGAGTAGAGTTGCACAGATATCACAATTTGGCCCAAAATATGACTTGTGTAATTCTACTATGAGGATAACGATATGTTTAAAAGTAGAAATGGTCATATTCTGCACCAAACACCATCTTGATCTGCTCCCTTTTGCGACGTTACATGCTTTTAATACAAACTTCCTGAACTCTGTCAAATGAAGAGCAGATATTGTGCAGACACTAGCATTTATCCTTATTATTTGTCCCCCTTGGCTGTGTTTGAGCCTGGTTTATAACAGACTTGTGGGGTATTCGAGGAAATACAGTAGACTGTGTGGACAAGAAAACAGATTGTTCCTCCATGATGAATCTGGAGTCAGATATGGTCAGATCAGTAGAGCTAAAAGGTGCCTTATTTAAACCTTTAGGGAGGTTAAATCTAGTTTTCCTGTATATTTCCTTTTAATAAACCCTTCATCCTGTGTTTAGTTTTGATTCAGGACATAATATGCGCACAATGACATGCAACACGTAAAGAACACACTGCAAATAAGAATGATTAAAATAATAATAACTCAGAAGCTTCATATTAAGTTGAGCTCTGAGGCAGACGTTTGGAGTGTCTTTCTGTAGTGCTAAAGTTTATTTTTGCTGTATTTAGATCTATTTATTTTTAGATAATAGAAGAAAGCATCTGGATTTACCTGCATTTTCTACAACATGCTCCCAGAAATCAGTCGTATGTACCTAAAAAAAAACAAAAAAAAAACTATGTCCTCCAAAAAAATTTCATATATCATTGTTTTCAGTCTGATCTACACATTCTGCTTCTTTTTATTCAGTTTCCATTCTGGTAATATTTACGTTAATGATATCAGGACTTCATTTAATAGAAAAGAACAACAGTAAGGTCAAAATAAGTCTGTGTTATAAGGTTTATACAAAAAATAGTCAAACCAAAGCTTTCTTTGCCCAGATCTGATCAAATGTGTTCCAGATGTAATAGCTAAAGACCAGTATTGTTTGTAAAGTACAAGTAAACTTCCTTTTCTTCACTCGATGTGAAATAAAATTTGATAATAAACCATGATGACAGATACTAAAATGAAGATGTAGTTTGTGTAAGTAGTGATGATAAATAATAAAATGAGGTTTTCTTGGGGGGTTTCTGAGCTCTGGGGGAGCGTTTCACGAAGCAGGATCAAGGTCTGATTTCAAGTTCAGCTCAGGATTTTCAGAATCACGAAGGTGGTTGACTTCTTACTGGGTGAAATCGCCATGGTAACGGTGAGAAAGCAGGTCAGAATGTCAATAGTCGCTTTTCCATCGGACATCTGCGCAAAACTTTACCAGTGTTTACTAAATGTTGAAAAAAACAGAAGTACGTAATGTCAGTTTTTCCATTAAATCACAAAGGAGATGATTTGTTTATTATCGCGAAATGACACGAGAAGTCATTCCAGAAACATGGTGACAAACGTAAATATGGTGTTGATTTACAGATAAATTCATTATTCTTATATATTACCCTCTATCCCGTACTAAATTCAAAAATGATTCTGCTTCCTGGTGTGTCCACACATACCGCACCATGTTTCTTTTAAACTCTTCTTCACTTGTTGTAACACCCGGTCTATTTTGTTCACGTGACTCTAGTAGCAGAAAAAGCTCTTTCCATTGCAGTTGCATTGCATGATATACCAATTGCGCTACGCCTGAAAAACCACCTCTTGCCAGTGCAAAAACTTTCAGTTGAAAAACTAAAGTTTTGGTGTTTTCCATGAAGACATTTTTTATGCACAAGTTCACGCAATTTGAGGGTCAATGGAAAAGCGACTAGTGATAAGATTCTCTGGACCTGGGTTTATGGTTAAAAGAAAAAATACTCAAGCTCAAGTAAGAGTTCCAGACCATCTAAGCCTTTGTATTTATTTGTCATAGACTGAAATATAATCTTAAAACAGACAGATTAAAGATCTGAAGTGTGATACAAGGTGCTAATATTTGACAGTGAGTCTCATTACACTGTAATTTTTCAAAAAAATATTTTGTCAACTTGCTTTCCTACTTAACGGCACCAGGGTCGAGCTGAAATAATTTCCTACAAATTTTTTACACAGATTGAATTCTAATAAGAGAAGATATTTTCATGCTTTAATGATGATTTTGATCAGAATATTAACTAAAGAACTAAAGCAAAGGCCTTTAAAGTCCCCAATAAAATGGGATTATGAGTTAAGATGAATAACTTCAGGTACCAACATGTTATTTTATCATCTTCCAACCAGATAAATAATAACTTTTGAACTTTTTGTGGCTCTGCACTTTAGTCTTGTATATTCTATATATTGAATATGTATGATAATATGCAATAATAATAGTATATATGGAAAAAAGTACAATTACATTATGAAAATATGAATAATCTGAGCAACCATGTACAACTTGAAAGTGCAATTTCAACAATATTATGTCTGTATTATTAACACAACTTACAAATGCACAAAACATGTAGTAACAGGCTGAAAATTGCATTTATTTGTCCAATGACATTTCAGGTTGTTCACATTTGTTCAGTTTACTCACATTTTATTGTGTAAGGATAGTTTGTGAATGTAAATATTTTCTTATTGTAATTCTACTTCTTTCACATTAAACTAAAAACAAACTTTGGAGTTTTGACTCCCTTGACTGTAAATATCTTCAGTGTATGTTTTGCATTAATAATTGTTACATAATTGAGACATAATTGTTTGTCAGCAGCAGCGGTTGGAGTAAAAACTGAAAATATGTCCAAACTTCGAGCCAGTTACCTAAAATGTTCAGTTGTTGGTTGTATTAAAGAACACAAGTGGCTGAACGGGACAGAGCAGCATGGATAACAAGCTGAAGGGGGCGGGGTCATGTGCATTTAAAGGGCCAGCGCTCCAAAGCACCTTTCTGGTGTCATTACTCAGAAATAGGGTTGAAGATGAAGCTGTGGAGTTGAATGAATGAAGAATTCAGAGCCAAGCAGAGCATTTACAGTTTATGGAGACCACAGGGACATGTTTGAAAATGCATAATTCCATTTTTTTTAAAAAGCAAAAATCACTCCTTTTAAAGGCACTATTACATACGGTTTAATTGTAATAATTAGTCAGATCCAGTTCTGTCTTAATAATTTCATACTGATCAGAATATTAACTCCTACAAGAACTTTATTATTAAATTGCTTGTTTCTCTTGCTGATCTTGTTTGTGATTGGTTGTCTGGTGCTGACTCCACCTCTTTTTTTTTTATTTTTTTTTTTATGGACACATCCAGAGTCCTAAACCCTGGAAAACCACCTTCATGATGATTCCACCCCTTTACTGAATAGAACTAACAGATCCTGGATCCTGGTCTTTCGTGATAGTGCCCCCTGGAGGTACAATGGGAACAAAATGTGTATATATGAGGCGCTGGTTATTGATGATGATGTGAATCTTGTTTGGACTTGGTAAAGTTCAGCCTTTTTCTGTAATTTTTGTGAGTAGACATATTCTGTCGGTTGTAAATCTGTTCATGTGCTGAAACTTCTGAGGCTTGTGGTTGATATTTATTTTAAGGGAGCGTTTGATTTGTTTTCCTGTGCGTGCACCTGGAATAAAACTTTACTACTGTTGAAGATCAAATAAAATACTGTCTTTGTCCTATATATTGTTGTCATTACAACATGTTACATCACATTTGCCAACAGCTGTCGTTGATTAACCTCAGCATACATTTATTTCAACTGAAAATTACTGTAATATCCCAGCGACGGCAAATATTTGAGTCGTATTGAGCCTGAGTAGCTGAGGTCATGAAGTCTGTTTGGCTCTTTATGAGTCATTTTATCATAAAATGAGATGAGCAGTAGATGCGATTAGATAACAAATGTAGATAGTGATGTTGGGAAGAAATGAAGCACGAGGCCTGGAGGATCTGGTTCAGGTTTACATAAGACATTTGGTCAAATCTGAAAAAATATAGGAAAAAAAACATAAATCCTCCAACTCATATCTGTTCTCCAAATGTATTTACCTGGGTAAAAGAATTCCTGGTAATCTATGGGATTTGTGTTTCCACCTCAGTTCTTGGAAATTTTTTCAAATCAGCTTCATTACAATGGGTTATCATGACTCGCATATATAAACAGATGTTGAGGGACATTACAACAAGTGAAGAGTTTTAAAAGAAACATGGTGCAGTATGTGTGGACACCAGGAAACCCAATCATTTTTTTAAATTTAGTTCAGAGCAGAGGGGTAATGTATATTCATTCATTTTCTGAACCCGCTTTATCCTCACTAGGGTCACGGGGTTCACCAGTTCATTCCAGGGCTGACATATAGAGACAAACAACCACTCTCACATCATATAATATATAATAATGAATAAATCTGTAAATCAATATGATATTTAGATTCGTCACCATGTTTATGGAATGACTTCTCGTGATAATAACCAAATCATCGCATTTGTGAGTTAATGGAAAAACCGACATTGCACACTTCTGTTTTTTCGACATTTGATAAATATCGGTAAAGTTTTGCACATATATCCAACAGAAAAGTGACTGATAAGGAAACCCTGGTGTGGACTGAAGGCTGAGGGTTTTGTAGTGCGGGTACGTTACGTTAATTGATATGTACAGGATATAGGTCGCTGTAAAGGCGTAAAAAGTTCTGAAGTGATTCACCTTGGTTGCATTTTAACAGGCGTGTGTATGCTTTTATCCACTGTATCATGAGTCACAGGATAAGATTAACTGTCGATAAGTTAAGATGGATGGTGTTGACCAAACCGACCAAGTCACAAAAACACCTAATCTGACACGTGAGCTCATTTGTTGAATTATGGATGCGAGTGCGTAACCATGCGAGTGGCCTGTTTAACCACAGCGTTTGATTATTAATCATATGAAAAGGCTTCTGTAATTGCACTGTTTGACGTTAATTAATCGATCGACCTTAATAGAAATCACTGGAACGGTAAGTCATCTGATATTTTATCAGAGGCAAGTCCGTGAAACTCCATCTAGAAACGGGTAAATCAGTGACAACACAAGAATGCACTAAGGAAAATGTGACAAAAAGGTTTGAGAGTTACACCCACTGAAAGCATGTAGGATTGGTTTCAAAGTAAAGGAACAGATACAGTAGGTAGGTAGTTTTCAAGAAAGGCTCAGTTGTTTGTTCATAAACTCTTGCGTATCGGACTCTCCGTGACTCTGCCTGATCTGTGGGACTCCGATAGGACGCAGAATAAACATAAAATGAACTATAAGTGTTGTAGCTGGATGTCAGATCACAAGACTTTAGTTCTAACAGTTGAGATAATATTTTATCTCTAAGGTTTATTCTGTTATCATCAGATTAAATGCAAAATTCTTCAGTTTTTTTTGCAGATTTTACTTATGCGTGTTTTAAATACTGAACATTTTATTTTAACCTGTTCGTGCATAAATTATGAGAACCTCAGTCAAGATTTTCTGAGTGTTTTTATTCCTCTTTAGGCATGAAAAAAAGAATCCACTTGGAATTATTTTATGAACCTATTTTTCATGGAGTTAGAAAAATGTCCACTCAGCTGGACAATTACCCCGCCCCCCGAGGGGGAGGGGGAGGGCGAGGGTATTGTTTTTGGTTCAGTTTGTTTGTTTGTCAGCAACTGTACAGAAAAACTACTGGACCAATTTCCATGAAATTTTCAGAAAAGGTGCGAGGTGGTCCAGACTAGATCCCATTAAATTTTGGTGAATGTAGGTCAAAGGTCAAGGTCACCAAAAATGTGTTTTCGCAGTGATAAGTGATAGGGCAAATCAGGTAAAACGTTTGCGAGGGGCGGGGTTTGTTGTGCCTGGCACCACTTGTTAGCAGTTGATTTACACTTTATACAGCCAGTGATACATGGTGTCCAGTTTAGCGGACATGGGATTATTTGCAAATTTCTATATAAATATAAAATAAACATCTGGAATCCGTAGATGTTACTTGATTCTACTTCTTTTTTCTACCTTCAGGGGCGTCCTGATATAGAAGGATTTACAAGATATACCTGGGATGTTCAGCATTTCTGACTTCCTGTCGGCCATCTTGGTTATGAGGTTTTGTTTTTATTTTAAATGCACTTCCCACGATGGGCCGATAGGTGTGAGTGTATGAGATGATGCAAAAGTATCCACTGTGTTGGCCGATATGCACCGAAAACAAAACCTATGAATTTACAAGAGAGCAGCTTTTGAACGGCTGTCCACCGTAGTGACCACGATGTATGAAAGGGTTAATTATTCAGAACCTTCCACATCTACATTTCTGAAAGTTTAAAGCGACAACCTGGTTCCTTCAGCTTTCAGTTGAGACCAAAATTCACAGAATGTTGATCATGGTAACATCGTTGTATCACTCTAAAACTGCCAACATACAATTAGTGCTAGACGTTTTACTGTCGAATATCTGATTATCAGCTGTAGGATTCAGCGGACACTAATATCATTTCTTCACGATTTCACTGTGAACTTGACCTTTGACCTCCTGCTTATGTCACTTCATTATATACCACATGTGAAATGTTTTCACCAGAGGAGTATAAATTCTTCATTTATGGCCCAGAATGTGTTTTGTGAGATTGCAGTGACCTTTGACCTTTGGCCCCCAAAATGTCTTCGCTTCGTCTTTGAGTCCTGGTGGACATTTGTGCCAAATCCAAAGACATTCTGTCAAAGCACTGCGAAGAGTTGACTTTTTAAACCTGTATACATGCATCTAAAAACACCCATCTGCTAAATGACTTCATGAATTACTGAGACACTGTCAAAGTTGAAAGTAACACATTTATTTATTCCAGATCTTCTCAGTTTGTTACAAAACATTTACATTCTATACAAATTCCCTGTAGACAGGAATACATGGCTTCTATTATGGATGCACTGCAGTGGCGGCTGCTGGTCTGTAAAACAGAGGAAGCTCATCTTACGCTCCGTCATAAAACTTGTCGTATTATAGCAAAGCAATTAAAAAAATCAGATGAATGCTTAATTGAGGCTGTTACGCTTCATCTATACCTGGGGTCACCAGTGCTGGTCCTCGAGGGCCGGTGTCCTGCATGTTTCAGATGTTTCCCTCTTCCAACACACCTGCAGTGGTTCTCAGGCTTCTGCAGAGCTTGATGAGAGGCTCATCATTTGAATCAGGTGTGATGGAAGAGGGAAACATCTGAAACATGCAGGATACCGGCCCTCGAGGACCAGGACTGGTGACCCCTGATCTACACCATTAAACCACAGCAACACACACTTGTAGGTGGATGACTTGACCCTTTTTCTCCTCAGCTGATGTGGTCACGGCACTCAAATGACCTTTCTTCCACCGGTATCCACATGGGACTGAGCTCCAACGTGCTTTCAGACCAATATCTACTCTTTCCAACAGTTCATCCAGTGTCCTGGCCCACCCACTGACCCGTTCACCCCCACAGACGCCGAACGTCCGCAGGAGGGTTTTGGGATGGGATGATTTTATGCATTTATCCTATGACCATCGTGCTTCCCTGCAGTGACAAAAACACCTCAGTGCTGCCTCACAGATAACCCACTGATGCTTGATGTCAGTGAGGAATTCAACAGTGCAGGCTACTGATATGAGAATGTATCTGGGAATTTGCATTGGAAAACAAATGATAAACAGCTGACCAGAATGACAGCTATAAAATTAAGTGCATGCTTGCATAGTTTTAATGTAAATGTGAGTCATATCTTTATTGTAAATTCAACAGTGAAATTCTGCCTTTTCATTTCCTGAGTTCAGCTTCCTCTTGCTGTCTCAAAGCAGTCGCCTCTGATGCACTGGTGTGTCAGCCAGACATCAGTAGCATTTTATCAGATGCGTTTCCACTGATGGCAGCGTTTTCACCTCTATTTTTGAAGCTGCTCTCTCTGCTGTGGGACCAACAAAGCTTATCATATCTTATTAATATATTTATAATGAAGAGTTCTGTGTTAAGGGGATGCAAAAATCAGCAAAGACAAAATAAACATGAAGTGGCATCACATTAGTGTTGGATATTGTCCAGAATGTTACTGTAAGTAAAGTAAAAGTAAAATTTATTTACATAGCACTTATCACAGAGAAACCACACAAAGTGCTTTACAGATTAAAGAGCTGCAAGACAGCAACACAAAAAAAAGTTTTACAGGTTACAAGACAAGACAGCAACACACAAAAAGAATACAAAGTGCAAAAATATAAAAAAATGAAATTCTAAAATACCCAGTAAAATCAAGGAATACCAATAAAAGCAATAGAATAAAGGTGCGTCTTAAAAATGTCCACTGAGGCCGCTGCTCGTAGCTCAGGTGGAAGGGCGTTCCACCATTTGGGAGCCACGGCTAAAAAGGCTCTGTCCCCTTTGCTTTTGAGCCTGGTACAGGGGACGAGCAGCAGACCCTGTAAATATCACTATCGGACAAGATTTTTGCAAGAAGTGAATGCATAGCTTCTATATATTCCAAAAAAACAACGGTGTTATCTACATTTTATGCCATAATTCACAAAAAACTTTCCTTGTCTCTGTTTTGATATTATAGTTTCTATGTCCACTTTATATCTTCAGTAAATAAGAACCGCAATAAATAGTTTATTTTTCGTTAAACTGCAGTTCTTTCTTCCTTGACTGACATGACTAAAACAGAATTCAGAATAATCTCTTGATGTAAAATTATACGTCAATGAGGAAATGAACAGGTTCGGTGTGATTTTTAGTGACATCTAGTAGTAGAATTTAAGGCTGTCCATCTCTGTTCTTCATGGTGGCCACAAAAAAAAAAAAAAAAAAAAGATTCTGATACGGTCGAACCCTGGTGACCTGCAACTGGAACACAGTCTGCAGCAATTAAAAACTTTAAATAGGAATCCTCTGTTTCTCCATAAATCTTCCACATTGGAGGAAAAACTAAGATGAAAAGTCACAACATAAGGCCTCAGATGACCATTTGTCTAGTGACTGCAATCCTTAAATTAACTTTGCTCCTTAATCCCACCACCCTGCGATGTCTCCAAGTGCTTAAGGAAACTTGGAAGGGCACCAATCAGATCAGTTAAATGGATCAAACCCTCGCTGCCCGGCGTTGATCTACCACTCTGATGTGCCGTCTTCTCAGTGGAGTTGTGTTTTCTTCTCTTTCTGCACCTCTGGGCGACAGCATGAGGAAGACGGGACAGGAAGAGCCCAGTTCCTGCAGGACCAGATGGAATCCATGTGATGATTTAGCAAGATAGTGGTGAGCGTCCATTTCCTGGAGTGTTTCCTGTTATGCTGCTTTTCCCTTTTTTGCTCGGTTTCATTGCCTTCCTGCTTTGAAAAACCATTGCTATGGCTTCAGCCAAAGCCGACATGAGTAGATGTTTGCAAACTCGCCGTTCTACTATCAACTGTCCATCGCAGGGTGTGAAGGACGGCAAAACTTTCCCTTTTTCCCCAGAGAAAACTTTTAAAGCATGGAGCTCGATGGACGACCTGGACAGGCCCAGATACAGAACAGGTCACCCAGAAGCAAAGGAGAAAGCCACAGAGCAGCATTTTCTTATTGTTAACGTCGGAGGGAAAGTGTTCCACATCCCCAGACGTTGTGCTCTTCAGTATCCCAACACCCGGCTTGGATCGTTGGCCCTCTGCAGAGACCAAGCAAAGCTGTTCAAGCTGTGCGACGACTATTCCATGCGCAAGAATGAGTTCTTCTTCGATCGGGATCCCGCCTTCTTCCACCACATCTGCCACTTCTACACCAGCGGGGTTCTGTGGGTCATCCGCGAAATGTGTCCCATCAACTTTGAGGAGGAGATCGAGTACTGGGGTCTGAGCCTGATTGACACTCACCTCTGCTGCTGGATGGTGTTCGAAGAGAAGGTGGGCGAGGTCAAGGACAGCCTGAAGGTGGAGAGGGAGCTAATGGCTGAGATCGAGATGAAGTACGACGACGAGAGTTTTAAGGACATGGTTTTGGGGAACATGAGGAAGACTCTGTGGAACATGGTGGAGGATCCCTACTCTTCGATACAGGCGAAGGCTTTTAACGTGTTCTCAAACCTATGTGTGCTTTTTTCTATTGTTGCAATAGCGCTCAATACTGTGGAGGAACTTCAGATCTATAAACTCAACGGTAAAACGCACATGGAATGGGTGGAGATCTTCACCATCATCTTCTTCACTTTCGAGTACCTAATCCGCCTTTCCACCACCCCTGATGTCAAGATGTTTTTGAACTGTGGGCTCAACTTCGTGGACCTGGTGGCCGTCATGCCTTATTTTGTCCAGATCATCTGTGAAGCCTTTTCAAACGTCGAGGATGTGAACGCGCAGGAAGACCTGACGACCATGGCTCGGGTCAGCAAGGTCAGCCACGTCCTCAAAGTCCTCAAGCTGCTGCGGATCTTTCGGATTCTGAAGCTGGCCCGGCACTCGACCGGCATGAAGGCGTTCGGGTTCACTCTCCGGCAGTGTTACGAGCAGGTCTCGTGCATTTTCCTCTTCATCGCCTTGGGAATCTTCACGTTCTCCGCCCTGCTGTACTCGGCTGAGAGGGATACGGAGGGCACCCCCGTCACCAGCATTCCATACGCCTGGTGGTGGGCAGCGGTGAGTATCAGTACAACAGCAAACCATGGCAGAAGATGTGCAGTACCATCAGACCCACATCCCTCATCTTTATTTAATCTGGGTGAGAAAATCTGTAACAGTTGGCCAAACTTACAACACACAATAAGCAAGTAATCAACCACTGATAATCAACAAAGAGAATCAGGCAAAACATCTTCAGCTAGAATTTGCTTCTTCTCAGATAATGCTTTGACCTACAGTGCTTTCAGTTTGATGTTTTATTTCTCAGTTTGTGTCTTTTGGCATTATTTCAGTTTCAGTCTGGCTGATGCTTCAGTACTTATTGTTCACAGCCGAAATAGAAACTACTGATATGATCGGTAGTGCAGTCAGTTAGTGTTCACACCACAGTGGCAAAAACAACATTGGTCATGTCAAACCCTGTTCTCTAAGTCCCATCACTGACACATCAGCTTATTTCACTGTCAACACATCAAACATATACCCCTATTTTGTACATTTCCCAGATTGTTCTCAGTGCTATGTGACAAATGTTCAGCTGTTTACCCAACACACCCATGTAAGATCACATCATTTTTGGCTGAATACTTCCCATAGTGTCATGTTTTAACCTTTCGTGTCTAAACAGTCCACCTGTTGATCCACTAATCCTATCAATGCATGTAAATAATGTCATGGTCATCAGATATGACCCATTTGGATGTTCAGAGGCTCCGTAGTTACCATGGAAACACCACCGTCTTCTACAACAGTGTTCCCCAACCTTTTTCAGTCACAGCACATATTTTACAGAATGGGGAACTCTTTGGCGGCAGTCACCAGACGCTCTCCCGTTGAGGCGCGAGCACATCGGGGGTGTGGGGGCGACATTGTCATGGGACGTTTGGAACCAGAAAACTGAGAGGGGTGCGTCAGAGACCCCTCGGTCGGACCCCCCAGGCTTACGGATTGAGGTCTGTCGTAGTATAATAGAGGCATATCCCCCCGCCCCAACCCGAGGGGGGGCTTTATCAGCACTGGAATCAAGCAAAAACAATCTTGAATTAAGCAAAAAAAAAACCTGCCAGTGGAACACAATGAAAATGATCTTGGTAAGATTTCTTGAAATCAGATTTTCCAGATCTATTGTCTAAAAATCAGTTCTTATATCTCACTGAAAAGTTCCTCTTTAGGTGATTCTGTCTTATTTTAAGTGGGATGTGATATTTAGACTAGAAATGAGACAAATACACTTGGTAAGATTTAGATTTTTTCCAGTGAACAGAACACACTGCATCAGGGCCAGTTCACTTTAGACTGGATCACTGGTGCGTACAGTTGTGTATATCACGCTTGCTTAGAGGATACTGGATAATCTTCCACAGTACACTTGTGTACCGCGGCACAGTGGTTGGGAAACACTGTTCTACAACACTGATTCACCAGTAAAACCCATGGAGTTTGACAAAAAAACAGTGGATGAAGGTGGTTGGTTTATGTTCAGTTAATAATATACTTGGCTGAAAAAGTCACTTTTTCTTCAGTTCATTGATCCCGAGGTACATGAAATGAAACTACATTAAATCAAATCAAATCATGAGCCACAAAGGAGTAAAAAAAAAAACAATGCAATAACAAACTCTAACTACTACAGTTGTATGGGGATAAATTAAAAATGTTATGATATAAAAACATTAAAAGTAAACACAGTTAAGAACAATAGCAATTCAAATCAATAAAAAATAGCAATTAAAACAAAGAAAATTCACAGAAAAATGTAAAACACAGAGGATAATATTGTAATAAATCACCTGAGAAGGAAAAATTAATTTGGAAATCCCTTTAAAAATAGCTCTTCCCATGTAGTTTGAAAATGACAGTGGATGGAGACACTTGTTTTTATGTTCAGTTCATGATAGATTTTGCTGAAAATGTCACTTTTTCTTCAGTTTTCTGTTTTTGATATCATGACCTTGAATTCACTCTCAGCTTTCATGAACATCTACATGATCAGTGAATTAAATTCAGGAAAATACTTAAGATAAAGATACAATTAGAAATGGTGATAATTCCCTTAGAAAAGTTTAGTTGTAGAGAAAACTTGGTATGTTACCACTAATGTAGCTCTAGGTCTAAGTTCAACACAGTGACATATTTTTTCAGTGTGTCTGTTCTTGTGGAAAGTATTTTCCTAAATTATCCTTAAAATTACTTAAAGCTGCATGAACCAGTTGGAATATGACCCTGTTCATGTCTCAACAGTTGTATTTATCCAGATCCATGTAAACAATACATACAGTCATTATCTTGTGTCGAAAATTGCACGGTATGAGGACCTGTTGAGGAGGGGAAACAGGATACTTCCTTGTGCAAGTATTCAACCTGGTGGGAGGGGTTGTAGACTGGAACAACACGGATCTACTGCTCACAGACACTTTGGGAACAGTCTGAATTCTTGGTTCAACTGTTTTGATTTTATTCATATCAATAAATAAGAAAATTCTTCCAGTTTAGCAGGAAATCTACTGAAAAATAGCACAAATTTGTTGGTTGACAGCTCAGAGTCATTTACTTTTTTTTGTTAATTGATTTGTGGTACAGCTATAAATAGGTGGCACAGAACAGGAAATTCACCACCTATTCCAACCGCAAACAGTGATAATAAAATGTACTTTGACTTGGTTCTATCAGTTATAGATAAAACACATATGGGCTGAGAATTACTGCTTCAACACTAAAAGTATACACTCCAGTTCTATCGTATCAGCGCCAGATGAAGATAATAACTGATCTACATGCGGCGGCGTCTGAGGAACTTTACATGACCTTTGGCCTTTATCCACCGAAATCCATCCAGAATCCTTCACTCTTCTCATTTTGTTCTGCGTTGTAAAGCAGGGGTCTCAAACATGCGGCCCGGGGGCCAAACGTGGCCCGCCAAAGCTTCCAATCTGGCCCGTGGGATGAATTTTCTGTGGAACTCATTTTAGTTCAGGTTCCACATATAGACCAATATGATCTACAGTCAAATAATAACATAATAATCTAACCATAATAAACTGTGGCACCATACGGAGCCCAGGAAGGGACATGGGGAAAAAAAAAACTATTGCGTTATAATGCAATAGTTGTTTTTTTTTTTTTCATGTCCCTTCCTAATAATTCAAAAGTATTGCGTTATAACACAATACTTTTCATGTCCCTTCCCGGGCTCCGTAGTAACAAGAGATAAATGAGTAAAAAAACAAACAAAAAAAAACAAGGCAAATGAGTTCATGGAGCAGTGTCCCTGATTGGCTCTAGTACAAATGCTAACATTTGATTGGTCTGTGGGACGAGACAAACCGACATTTTGTGCCACAGGACTGTGGCAGTAGCCATTGCCTTTTTTTATTTCTAGTTCTTATTCTCTGTGATACTTGTATTTGATGTGTTGATGAAACCTGAGTAAACGTGTCCACTCTGGTCTCAGGTCAGTATCTCCACGGTGGGTTACGGGGATGTGGTTCCTGTCACCATCCTGGGTCGCATCGTGGCCTTCGGGTGCATCTCCTTCGGGATCATCCTCAACGGCATGCCCATCTCCTTCCTCTTCAGCAAGTTCTCTGATTACTACGCCAAGCTGAAGGCCCAGGAGTACAACATTACCTCCGTCCAGCGTCGCTTTCAGCTCAAGAAACGCCTCAGACGCAAAATGGACTTTTGTTTTCATCCCTCAGTTGAAGAAGACGACAGAGACTCTTAACGCTCCCGTGCTTGATTTTTTTGTCATGATATAATTTCTATGGTCTGAGGGGAAACAAGCTTCTGTGGGAAATAAAAATCTCATAATGACTGTAGATTTTGTCTAATCCCTGGTGTTTTCAGATCGGTACAGAGTTAACTTTTCAGTATTGTGAGCATATTATGCACAGTTTGCACTTCATGTTATAAATCCCTTCTTAAAACCCATCTTTTCTCCTTGGCTTTTGACACCATGTGAGATGTTTGAATGTATTATTTCTTTCTATCGTTTATTTGGTATTGATTTATTGTGTTTATTTTTTTTGTTTTTAATTGTACAGCTGTTTTATGTCTTTTACCCTATTCTTGTATTTATTCTTGTATTTTGGTTTTTATTGATTCTTCTGTACAGCGCTTTGGTCCGCTGTGGTTGTTTTAAAGTGCTTTACAAATAAAGTTGGTTTGGATAAAAGGTCATATTATTTTTCACAATTTGCATTATGTCTGAATTCAAAAGATGTTCATTTCTGCAGGATTTTTAAAATTCTGACCCAGCCACTAAAATCAACAGGTACTGCACTGGAATCCTTCAACGAAGTGAGTCAAAAATGCACATTGACACATTTAACATTTGACTTAGAACAAAGGATAATAACGCATATTAACCAATGTTGCTGTTTATCATTGACATATGCCAGGCTGCAAAAATAGCAATCAATCAAAATTTATAGGACTTTACAATAACATAAAGAGGATCAAAGTGTTTTACATGTAAAAGCACGATTAACTTATAAGATAGAAACAGTTTAATCAAATACTACAATAATGCATAAAACAATAAGACACAACACAGTGATAAAAAAGACCACAGATTTAAAACCAAATGTTAAAAAAAAAGTCATCAAATATTTATATTTGTATTAAAACATTTTTTTGGTTTTTTTGCATCAAAAAATATGGTTTGTTTACATTACAAACATAGCATTTAAAAGGTTAAAATAGATGACAGTTATTGAGTATTGGGTATTTTTGTTTACAGATCAACTGGATGAAATACACAAAAATGTAAAAAAAAAAAAAAGTTTGAAACAAACTCCATAAAAAACATTTTGACATTACTTCGGCACTTTTGGTGGTTAGGAAGGACCTGTATGAGTGGGATACTGGAGGGATAAATATGTGTTTGACATCTGTAATTACAACGGTTCATTTATCTTACTCTTAGGCCCAATCCTAGTTCACCCCTTGGCCCTCCCCCTTACCCTTCCCCTTCCCCCTTGGCCCTTGCACTTGGCCCTACCCCTTGAGTTGTAAGGGGTAGGGGTTGAAACATTCCCCTTTGAAATGGGACATCCCTTCATGACCTGTTCCGTCACCAGCAGTCGTCGATGTCACTGTTAACAGATGCTTTGTTTCCCCATGCCGCTGGACCCGTCTCTGTTCCACAGGCTTTGGTCATGTTTTTGCAGCTATCAACTGCAAATGCGACACATTGAAATGACATTAAAAGGTCCATCAAATGATTAAGTTATTTACAAAGAAAATATGTACATTTGTGTATTTCTTTCATCACACTGCTGCACTTCTTTGCTGTGTTTACCTCCATCTTGCTGATGATTTGAACAGAATTATGGGAGATTTCTCCTACCCTTGTGTTTGTAGTGTGGTCCTGAAAAGTCTCCATTTGGAGGACCAAACAGCCCCCCCACAGCCCTTCCCCTCTATCTAATCAAGAATCGGGACACCCCTACCCCTTCATGTGAACGCGCAAAATTGAGGGGGAGGGGTAAGGGGGAGGGGCCAAGGAGTGACTTGGGATTGGGCCATACTCTTTAGCTTTAGGGTTTAGAAGGACGGTGTGTATTGTTTTTCAGTTACTGGCAGTTTCTTCCTCAATTTCTGTCTCTAGCTGCAGCTTTAATGAGCAAAGATCTGGATAAATACATGAAGCTGCAAAGGATTCTTCCAATTTTTCTCAAATGCTTTGTGTCATTCCCTCTAAGAGTTCGAATGACCTCTTAGTTCCTCTAAGAATTTTTCGCCTCCAGCAAAATCATCATTTCCAGTCTGCAGTGGACTAACACATCCGGCAATTTGGATCTTTGTTTGTGTTGGTTTGCTTCATCTGAGATCTGTGGCAAAGAAACTGAGGGGAAAAAAACTGCATCATATTGATTCTAAACTTGGTTTCACTTTCATGCAATTGTGTGAGCTACAATTAAAAAGCATAAAACAGGATGTGGTTAACAAAGAAGACAGGAAGAGATAAAGGGTTGGTCTCTGTGCATCTATATCTGATTATTTTTAGGTTCTTGCATCTAGGCTTCAAATATCTTAGAGCTAATGCAACGTCTGAACAGCTCTTGGACCCATTCTTCAACATCTTCCCCCAGGTTTCTCATTTTCATGCGCAGTAAAATAAAAAGTATGTGTAAGCCTTTAAATGTTGACTTAGTACAGACCTATTTATTTACAGGTTAGTTAGAAGGGGAGTTTGAAGGAGCGCTTAACATCATAAATGATGCCATTTTTACCTTACCAGTTTGCATGGTTAACATTATTTTGCACAGGTGAAAATGCTCCTGATGTTTCTGCTTTGGTTTTGTCAAACACAAAACATCTTAACATAGACACACGTTCAGAAAATGGAACTCCAGTTGTGGGTGAGTGCACAATTTGCAAATAATGCAAGAGCAATTCCTCTGAATGGAGCCCATTTCCATCCCCAGGACATTATATGTATAAATATGCATGAAAATAATTAAATATTTTGCACAATGATCAATTTGAAAATCAAGGTCAATAATTGAAAACATTCATAAGAACTGTATAGAACTTGCAGGTGTGGCCTGTTTATATTCTCTTACTGCTTTTACATTAAATATGATTAAAATACTTGGAAAATGTTACACTTTTGTATTGTTGTCATATCAAAATTATGCCTTAAATAAATAAATAAGTATTAATTCATTATCTGAACCCGCCTTATCCTCACTAGGGTCACAGGGGTCGCTGGAGCCTATCCCAGCTACTGATGGGCGAAGGTGGGGTTCACCCTGGACATGTCACCAGTTCATCACAGGGCTGATTATATAGAGACAAACAATCACTGTCACATTCACACCTATGGGCGATTTAGATGAACCCATTAACCTGTCAGTTTTGATATTACTTCAAGGTCACAGACTCTAATCTTCCCCCCCAGAGCTCAAAATTTTAAACGACAGCAAGTTTGATCAGTTCTTCAGTGGTATTCATTTATTAAAACAAGTGATTTTTTTTTTTCAGAATGGTCTCTAGAAATGACAAGTTTTTTATGGATCCATACTATTTAACTTAAAACATACATTTTAGTAGTGTCCCTAGGTTTTTACTCTGTCCTATACCATGAGAACCCCACCACCACCACCTCCATTTAAAAACATTTGGTTCATTCCATATGTCACATGTTGAAGAGGAAATCATCTGCAGGGGTCCCCAACACTGGTCCTGGAGCTCTACTATCCTGCATGTGTTAGATGGATCCCTCTTCCAACACACCTGACTCAAATGATAAGTCTATCTTCCAGCTCTGCAGAAGCCTGATAAGGACCGTCAGGTGTGCTGGAAGAGGGAAGCATCTACAACATGCAGGATAGTAGATCTGAAGGACCAGGGTTGCTGACCCCTGATCTAGATCTTCTGGAGACCGTGTGGAAACAAAAGTGAGTTTCCTTATTTTCAAGATTTTAGCAATGACTTAAATCATCACTTATAAAGTGCTGTTCTGTTATCTGAAGTATTTGTTAAATTAATTTATTTTACCACTTAGGTTGTTTTTGGAAATCATCCAAATGTGTTCAATGTCCACATTTGTATGAAAACCATGTAGCCATATTTTGTGTATTTGCTAATTTTACGCTAAAATCAGTCCTGTTACTCATGTAAACACTAACAGGACTGAGTAACAGTGGTCAAAGTAAGTAGTGTCATGTAGTTTATTCATTTATTAGAGTGACTCTTATTTACTATCCAAATATTTGCCTCATTTTTAAGTACAACAGTTGAAATTGCTTTAGTTTCTAACTAAAGTATTATTTTCTCCAGTATGTACACTGTGCTTACAGTGAGCCCATCCCCTACTAAATACCAGCAAATATCAGTCAAATTCTGCATTTTGCCACTTTTTTTTTTTTTTGTTATTGGAAACTAAAGGAATTAGGGGGCATGCATTGTAACTGATACTAGGACTGAGGAAAAACTCTTCTTTGTAAAATAAATAAATGAAAAATCATAACAATAAAGTTACCCTAGATGAACCACTACAAATTTTGAATACTTAACATGATAGATTCATTATTGGAGAAGGAAAAAGATCAAATAATAAAGTTTATTTTGGAAGAAAGTAAATGGTACCCATTCATTGATATTTCTTGCAAATGAGTTTCTTGTATATCGAGGACGACAGTTCAGTCCAAACTATTGTATTGGCCCCATATGTAAATCTGAGTGTTTAGCCGTTCTAGACTTTCCTGAACCACACACACGTCAGACATGGCCTGACATTTACAGACGCATAATTGTGGTTCTTAAAAGTCCTAGTTTTTTTCAACAGTGCAAAATTCTACAAAACATAATTTCTAATGTTGTAATTTTTTTTTTTTCGCAGATAAATGTTTGCATGTTTTGTTGCATTCAATGTCCTGATAATATTGTGATATTTTTACCTGCAGTGGAATAGTTTTATCAACTCTAACTGGTACCACACTGCAGACTGAATACTGATACAGGATATCTTCACCACAAGAACCACTTTGATGTTTGGACTGTTTTTACGTTTACATCTGAAACCTACACAGATGACTTAGACTTAACACGAGGATTAATGCGATTTTCTAAGGATTCAGAAGGTTTTTCACACTGAACCCTTTATTAAGAAGTAGCTACTTATAGTACAGTCTGAAAACAGCCTAAAATCATGCTAATGCTGCAGAAGATGACTTCAGTATTTCTGTGCATCTGAGGGAGAACTACACAGGCAATTACAGTCATTTTATCATTTAAAAGTTAACAAGTGGTACCAGGCACAACAAACCCAGCCCCTCACATGTGTTGTAGGTTATTTTGGCATCAATCCAACTGATTGAAGAATGTTTGTTTATTGTCATTATATGTACATCAATATAAAAACACTAAAGAATTGGTGTATCAGACAATGTACAATAGAAAGAAATGTAAAATACAGTACGTACAGTTACAGTGCACACAGTATGTGCTGTTAAGATGCAATAAGCTGGTAATGTGCAAATGAATTGCCGTCTCAGAAGTTGCTGTGAGCAGTTCAGTGCAGGACACAGTTGGATGGGGGTAGGTTTCAGGGGGAGGGCATGTCTGTATGTGTGACTGTAGGGGATGCGGTGGCTTTTACAGCTCTGGGGGAAAAGCTGTTTCTCAGTTTGGTGTTAGGCCATGTCCTCATGAACCACATCTTTTCTTATCTGATCTTTTTCTTTGCCATTTTCAAAAAAGCGCTCTGTAGACACAGTTAATTCAGGAAATGACTGCGTCCACACGAAAACTGCTGAAAATGACTGAAAACGATGTCCAAATGCCAGGCCTGTATGCGGCGTCGTAATGCTCTCACAAAAAGAAGAGCGAGACGGAGAAGACGTGAAGCATGTGCATAAAGTTTTCTTGGTTCTACTGGGTCTGATCCGATATTTCCTCCTGGTTACCCCTCTGCGCGGTAGATCCCAGAGCATGCAGTTAATATTGTTAGCTATGCTTGTTTGTTGCTCATTGTAATGGAAGAGTAGCTGAAGATTTTGATTGAATAGCTGTTGCTACAGGAGCCCTACTCTGTAGTCCGCCGTTATTGTGAAGTAGCGTCTTGCTTCCAGGGTGAAATGTTAGAGAGGTGGGGCTATGACGTCATCATTTAGAAAAGTTGTGGTTTCTTCGCACAGACGAAGATGCGAAACTAGCGTTTTCTAATTTATCCACTCTCAGACCCAGTTTCAAAAAGTTGTGGTTCCAGTGACTGAAAACACTGGTTTTGTGTGGACCAAAGGCCTATCTGATACAAAACCTTTGTGGATTCGACCAAAACTGTCTTGGTATGGACAGGAGCTTAGTTTGATTATTTTGTACTGTTTCCCAGAACAAAGCGGTACAATCAGTCCAGTGCCCGGGTGGGAGGGATCCACCGCAGTGTGCACGGCCTTCTTCTGGACATGACCAGCGTATATCGGGTCTAGATCTGATAGTCGACAGCCTACGATCCCCTGAGCTGTTCTCACCACCCAGGCCAAGTCCCGTCTGTCCTGTACTGTGCAGCTGCCGTACCACACCAGACAACTGAGGCAGAGGACGCTCACCACTGTGGCTTTGTAAAAGTTTGTGATCAGCTGAGAGGAGAGTCCAGCTTGCTTCAGCATCCCGAGGAAGAAGAGCCGTTGTTGGGTCTTCACCAGGTGTGAAGTGTTCAAAGACCAGGAAAGGTCAGATGAGATGTGGACGCCCGGGAACTTGATGTTACCCACACGTTCCACCTCCTCCCCATGTATGTGGACAGGAACGGGTTCAGTTCTCCTGGACCTTCCACAGTGACCTCCTTGGTCTTGCTGGTATTCAGGACGAGGTTGTTGGTTGAACGCCACTGTGTCCGGTGCTGATGTCGTCATGTCTATGCATGTGCTGATGTCTGCATGGACACAGGCGGCATAGACAAATTTCAGCCATTATAAGTAAATTGGGGGGTTTGAAAAATTCATAAGAACTTGAACTTTGCTCTACTTTTCCCAAAACATAATCACATCTATTCTGGGTCAGTGGCAATCTATAAACTAAATTTGGTATGAAATTCAACCAATAGTTTTGCTTCTGAAGTGTAAACAAACCGAACCGGGGTAATTATAGAAGCTTTAAAACGCCTCATTTGCTAAATCGTAGAAAACATACATTTTGTCGTGTCATGTATGAACAGATTTTCATGTTGATTCCAAAAAGCTGACATCTCATCTGTGATTTGTGCTGAAACAGGGAACTCCATTGCTCCAAATTTCCTTCTACAGAAGTATTTCTCAGTGTTTTCCATGTCGAACTGGTTATCTTGAGTAAATACTGAGGTTAAAGTCATCATGTTCCTGTAACTATTTTTATTTTATTATGTTTTCTTCCTGGTTCTTGTTGGAGTGTCTGCTTTTATAATCAGATATTTGATGTGTCACGTTGAGTGAGTTGTCATCTGAGCTGACCTCCTGAATGCTTAACTGACAGACTCGACGCGCTGAACTACAATTTAATTCTAAGGAGAATTAAAGGAACGTGTACTTAAGGTTTGGACAAACCTGTTGTCAGACAACATTTATGCTCTATATGATGTTTTCTGTTTGAGGTTCATTTCTCTGACAAAACTGACAGACATAGCATCGATAACAGATTTTAGAAATGAATTGAAATTAAATGCAGATGCGTTTACAACCTATTTTATTCTCATTCTCCAGTCACAGCTATAAGTGATGCACGGCAGCTGCTGTCTACAAATAAATCAAGATTTTAGATTACAAACATATTTAACCCTTTATAGGACACTCATAAAAAATACTCTGAAATTCAAAATTTCAACCTTACTGTGTTCTTGAAGGACCTAACAAGACTTTATTACTTTTGTGAAATTCTTCAACATTTTTTTATGTAGAAAATCAAGGTTAATGAAGTTACCATATTTGGTTCCTTGCTCAAAAGTGGGGAAAAAAAAAAAAAACTAAACAAAGAAGTATAAATAAACATATGTAAGGTGAAAGGAAAATGTATTTGGTAAAGTTTAACTATTTATTCTGGAAGCATTTTACTTGTAGACCAGTGTAACAGGAAGTTTGCGTCTAATGTTACTGTCACAATGAAATCTGATGATTAACTGAAATATGTAGTGTATGTAAACACATCAGATCTAATTATTAAAAGTATCTGATTACTGCCAGGTATCAGATTTTTTTTTTGGTCCCACAGTTTGCTTACATTTATCTGTGTCTTGGACTGTAGGTAAGTGTTCTATTGATCCAGATCTGGACCCCTATGCACTGATCATCAGCTTAACTTGGGCTCCATGGCAGATCCATGGCAGATTCTGAATCTGTCTGTGGATCACACCTCAGAAGTGTCAGTGACTTTGCATCCACTTTCTTGCAGCACAGTTCTCAGATCACACCGTGGTCGGGGCTTTGTGTTACAGCAGACTCTCACATTACTCTCCTCAGATCTCTGAAAGCTTTGTCCCAGTCTTCAGATCCCTTCCAGCGGGCCTCTCGGGTTAGCAATGCAAGAAACCAAATCAACTGTCGGTATTAGCCTGATGAATTATGGGCACAGGAAACGCCTAACCTGTGAAACTAGAAGCATCTGAGAGCAAACGTTTATTTGCTCTGAGATCAATCTGGGATTAGTTGAACCTACCACCACCTCTTACCTGACACATGGTTCAGTGGACTGCTGCCTGTCCGTCAATCAGCCCCTTTACGTAACCATTAAAATGCAACAACTGAGAGTAATCAGATCATTTTAAATATGACTTTTGTCACCAATATATATATTTTTTAAATCAAATCTGTAAAACCTGAGTCATAGCCTGAGTATCATGAATCCATAAATCTTTCTGTGATTACTCACCTGAATTTCTTCCCTCACAGTGAACAATTTTGAAGCGTGCTCCACCAGTCCATTTGTTTACAGAGCAGATATGTCCTAACCCTGGTGTCCCCCCCCATTGTAAAAATCAGCAGAAAATAATTACTGCTCAGACCAGGATTCGAATACTGGCCTTCTGCTCAACCTGGTAACTGTTGAGCTAAATCTCAAGCTGCCAAATTCTGACCCATTTTCTATCTGATTGTCTTGGTACTTTTTGGGCTGTGATGTTTATATTTAATCTTTAGAGTTAATTAAGATTAAAGTGTGTGTGTGTGTGTGTGTGTGTGTGTGATATGCTCAAAATGCACTGTATGTTCTGTAAATAAAGCAAGCAGTCCTGTTGAGCAGGAATAATAGGACAATTCAGAGGATATCATGTATGTATATATAACCCCCCCCCCACACACACACACACACCTTTTCATTTTTTTCTGGCTCCATCACTACCTAACAATAGAACACCTCTTTGTTGGGAAGAAAAATGCTATTTTCAACTTTTTGCTCCTGTACAAAGGTAAATGCGTTTTCATCTCTGTTATATTGTAGCGAGTCACACTGATCACTCCACGGGAACAGCTGTGCAGAGTCATGTGACACTTGAGTTTGTGTTGCTGAGTCGTGTGACGATGCGCAACTTCGCAAGTTGAAAATGTTAAAAGCTAGTTCCTGTTTTTTTTTTTTTTTTTCTGTTTTAAGTCTAAATTCCACTTCTGACACCATTGTCATGTTTCGACAAACTTGATTCACAGGAGAGAGATCTTGGCTTACCCTTCTCGTGTCCTAATATCTCGCGTGATTGAGAAGATAGTTTTATTAACTTTCAATAACCACACGTTAAAACGGTGTGCGCACACTCTATGGAAACCACAGACGGTTCAGTCAAAACTGAAACATTTCCTCCACCAGTCAACTCGCCTACTCTCTCCACAGGCACAATATAAATTTAAAAAGTAATAATAAATAACGGGAACTAGCTTTGAGCACATATTTTCAATGTGCAAAATAGTGCATTGTCACATGACTCAGCAACACTGTAATTCAAGTGAGTCACTGACTGCACAACTGTCCCCACCAGAGTGATCAGTGTGACTCGCTAATCTGGTTTAAGTTTGAATGAAACCTATCGTTAAAGTGAGGTGTTTTCTGTTAACTTGCCAACATACCTGAACTTATACCCAATGCAAAGGTATTGTAAGAGTTGGCTTCTGTTTAATCTATTCAAATTCCTCCTCCATGAAAAAAGTGGGCTGGTTTGGGGCTGAAAAAGGGGCCCACTCCGTCCCTGTGCATTTGTAAAACTAAAATGACTATGATATTTTTTTTTTTTTTTTTTTTGACAAAACAGTCACAAGTTTTATGAAACAGGTCGAAGAGTTATTGAATAAAGGCATTTACTTTTTTTTTTTTTTTTAAGTGATCCACAGCATCAGTCTGTTGTACCACATACACTGCGTTCCAAATTATTATGCAAATTGTATTTAAGTGTCATAAAGATTAAATTTTGTGTTTTTCAGTTA
>JAPQRP010000020.1:10464571-10487852 GCA_037367295.1 Apogon hyalosoma
GAGTTTGACCCTTCAAGGTCAAAGGTCATGGACCCAAATGAAAGTCCATATATGACTTCCTATCAGTGCTCAGTAGTAACTATATTAATATCTGTAACCATTTCCGTGTTATAAACCATCAAAATATGGCCCATTAGAAGTAAAGGCACATTTTTAATTTTTCAAAAATTGATCAAAAAATAAAAAAATAAAAATTTCTCAAAACTATGAACAAACTTTTTAGACATTATCCCACAGAAGCGACATATAATATTTTAAATTAAGACCAGCTGTTTTGTCTGAGAAGATGTTTGAAGAAATTGCTAATGAAGACAACGCCGGTGAGCTACTAAAAAGGAAGCTTCTGTTTACATAAGCTGAAGAAAGTCAGAACTTCAAACAGGCTGGAATGGAGGAAGGAGAGCGCTAAGAAGGGTAGAACACATCTCCATTGTCACGTGTATTGAATGCATGAATGAAACCAATGGCCCCATTAGAACAGTTACATCAGTAAGTGGGACGGAGAGTCTAATCAGGTTCAAACACCCAACAATTTCCTCAATTAGTATCATCTTCAGCTCTGTCTCCATCCTGTGCAGTTACACCGGATCATGAGGAAGCAGTACCGGTAGAGAGCAGATATTTCCAAGTCCCTGCCTTTTCCAGATAAACAGATAAAAATACAACTGCAGACTTCTATACTGTACTGTATAGGTGCATGTGAAACTGAGTCATCAGATCGAACCGAGCAGCTGAAACGTTAGCAACGGGCACAAATCTGACCATTGGTCCTGTGAAGATGATGAGATGATGTGAATCACCACGTAGATATTTCTAAGCTGCGGTCTAGAGGCCCGGCATCTTCAGACCAATCCTTAAATAACAATTAGACTGGAGCCGCTCAGTTTATTTTGGATTTACACGGTGTTCTATGAGTACGTAGCCTGGCCAGCCGCCCGTTTTTCTCAATGAGAAACAACTATGAAGGCGGGACTAACAGGCTCCGAGTAAACCGATCACAGATAAGACGGATGTGATGTAATTATGCGACGAGCAGATCCATAACGTCTACAAACTTCAGCATTGTTTCCATCATGGCGTGCAGTGGTGAAGGCCGAGCAGAAACTTCGGTGATTTTTTTCAAATTAGAATCAGAATATATTAATATGTACATTTAAGAAGTTATCAATACCACAAAAAATATACATATCTATATAAAGCTCTAAAAGCACACACTCTCCTTATAATTCTTCCGACTACGACCTCAGATCAGACGAGACGACCCGCTGAATTTAAGCATATTACCAAGCGGAGGAAAAGAAACTCTCGGCTCTGAATACATGATAAATATACATATTAAAACACTGTATTAAACAAAATTACAACAATTTGCACAGCAGAGTGCAGAGTGGTTTTTTACGGGTTTTTACTGTGTTTTTATTGTACGTTTTTTATTGTATAGGCTAGCTATTTACTTTTCTGGTTAGGTCTTTTTATTGTGGCTATGTCACTTTTATTTATTCTAATTGCACTACAGTCCGATCCTGATTTGCACTATGTGTGTATGTATGTATGTATGTATGTATGTTCACTGTGTCAGGTATGTATGTATGAGAGCAACGGAGCTCACAGAATTTCCTTCGGGATTAATAAAGTACGTATCTATCTATCTATCTATCTATCTATCTATCTGTATATGAAAAATATTATCAGTATGATAATTAAAAGAAAATATCGTTTATGAATTAGCGTGCACATATATTGTTGTGTGTGGTTATAATTATGTGGTTATGATGTGGGATTACACAGGCAGGAAGGATTTCCTGTGTGGTTCAGCGGTGCATTTGTGTGGAATCCGCCTCTCACTGAATGTGCTGCTGTGACTGACCAGCACGTCGTGGAGCGGGTGAGTGGAGGTGTCCAGTATAGTCCTGATCATGGACAACATTCGCCTCTGACACCACCGTCACAGAGACCCGATACATACATAAACGTATCTGATGTTTTGCAATGTGACTTTCTGAACGGTCACGTCGTATTCAATCCGACATTTATGTCATTGAAATGCGACACATGTCACTATTCCACGCTGGAGGGGGCGGGACAAGGCAAGATCAATATTGACTTATGTAAATACAATGAGCCAGTGTGACGTGACTTCAGGACCGAACGCCAGGCCTGTCAAACTCATTTCAATTCAGGGGCCACATTCAGCCCAATATAATCTCAACTAGGCCGGAGAAGTAAAATAATAACATCATTACTTATAAATAATTATCTGAATTTTGTTTTTGTTTCAGTGTGAAAAAAGTAAAAGTACATCATGTCAATAACCTGAACAACCATGTACCACCTGAAATAAGTGCAATTTCAACAATATTCTCTAAATACACATAATATTTAGTAACAGGCATTATATTTTTAGTTTTTCTGAAGACATTTCAGGTTATTCATATTTTTTTTTTTTTAATTCACATTTTATTGCAAAAAGATAGTTTGTAAATGTAAATATTTTCATAATGTAACTTTACTTTTTCACAGTAAACCATGGAGAAAATTTAGAGTTATCATTAATTATAGGTTATTATACTATTATTTTACTTGAGATCATATTGGTCTCGATATGGAACCAGAACTAAAACGAGTTCAACATCCTTGATTGCTTATATCTTTAATGTCATTTTTGCACTGAAGGGCCGGATCGGACCCCTGCTGTAGGCTGTTCACACATGAGTCTGATGGTATCGCATTTACATAATAATGTGAACAATTATGCAAAAAAAACAAAAAAACAAAATCAGAATTGAGCATTCCGAACTGCAGTGTGAACGTAGCATAAGGGGCAGCTCAGAACATTTTACACCTGTTCTGTGCCAGAAAACAGTCCTGACCTGGCCTGGTTTAGACCGGGTGGAAATCAGTTTGAGTTCAAGTAGGGCCAAAGTGAGCTGCCAGAGTAAATTAAACATTTGCTCTGCCTCAGATGAGTCTGTCTCCCTGGCTGCCAGTCTATATGTCTTAAAGGAATACTGTAAACCATAACGCACATCTCCTCTCACCTGCCTCTTCATCTTCCCCTCCAGACTTCTCCAGCTTCCAAACACAAGCTGCTTCATTTCGTGTTGCAACAACCACCACAGTGCACGCTGCCTCCGCAAGGTACACAGTCTGCAGACATGAAGGCACCACACTGACAAACAAACACTACAAATCCCACATTTCATCTTTCTTTTTCACTGGCAGCTGTGCACACAGATGTGTTTCAGATGATATGAAAGCCTGTGTTTCCATCGCTGTGGAGCAGTCCTTCCTGTCCTCCTTTGCTTTCCTTCACCTCAGTCTGTTCCTCTCATCCACTCTCTCCTCTTGATATCTTTTAGCGGCTTCTTTCTCTCATCCAAATCCTGTCTCTTAGCCCCCCCTGGGTAAAATCTCTCAGTCCCTCCTTCTCTTCATGCTTTCTTTTTTATCACGTTCTCTCTCAGCTCAGGCTGTCTCAAGAGTTATTTGTCAAAACCGTACATACACACACAGAGTCTATGGATGATGCCTTCAAACTGACAGGGATAAAGAGGGTGGGGGTGGCTGAGGGTATGCAAATGAACCTGGGGGGGTCACAATGCCGGAGCTCCAGAGGCTATACATGAACACAACAGTGCTTTCTGCGGAAGCTTAATTTCAGGAGTTAGCATTAACATACTGCACACCCCGCAAACGACCTTTCATCCGGCAGTAAAAGGACTGAAAATAAGGCTGTAATTTTTCTGTCAAATACAACCAACTGCCACCTAGGCTCACTATCAACTTCTGAAAAGGCATGTAATCAAAACCGGTTTCCTGTATTGCAATCACTCTGCAATCAGGCCTAATTAACAGAAACGGTTCCATCTTTCTTCAGCCTTTAATAAATGCAGCAGAGATAGGCTTAGCATCTCATTTAGTACAATTATTACAAACAGAAGCAGGAGCTAACTTCAGCAGCCAGACCCACTATGTGTACGTATATGTACTTTACAGTGAGTAGCAGGGCTGTGGAATGTGATGAAATATGTCATGTGACGATAGAAATACGTGGGGGATGCACGGATATTTCAACATTTACTCAAATTCTTCATCCTCGTTTTCTTAATGCACTTTCATTCACCTAATCCCATGTTCTGTTATAGTGATTTTAATTAATTTAATACCTTTTACCTTTAAATGCTCTTTTATTGTCCTTGTTTTTTTTTTTTTTTCTGTTTTGTCTTTAATTATTCTAATGTAATTCTCCTCCACTTAATGTTTTCCCATGCCTGTAAAGCACTTTGAACTGCCTTGTGTATGAATGGTGTTATAATGCGTGGATGCCATTAATTTAAATAAAATAACCCTTTCCATGCATTCATTTAATGTAACTGTGATCATTTTACAGATGTTGTAGTATATTATAATGATTATCTGGGTGAAACATACACTATATGGGCAAAAGTATTGGAACACGTTGAATTCAGGTGTTTCTTTACTAACAGAGGTCTGGGATACAAAACAATAATGACATATGTCATAATATAGTCTTATATTGTGATAAATACCATTGCATTGGTTAGTTGGGTTTTAATTCTTTTCTTTGTTTCCAAAATGCCTCAGAGATGGTTTCAACTTAATTTCTCTCAACATTGATTTTTTTTTTTAAATCCATGACTATGATTTTACATGTTCTACCTCTAAATTTCTAAATTTTCCTGCTCTGACTGTAAATAATAATTTTCTACCGCGACTAACCAGCTACTTTCTTCACATCTCACTTAGGAAGAAAAGTCTCCCATTAAACTTTAAGGAAATTTTGATGTTTATATGTCAAATCATCATGAACAGGACATCTGACAGCTGTAAACATGACGCGTCCCAATATTTTTGTCCATATAGTTTATAAACATGAATATTTCTGAGGCATTTTGAAAGCATCGATACCAATTTAAACCAAACTAACCAATGCAATGATATTTATCCCAATATAAAACTGTATTGTGACTAGTGCTGTCAAACTATTAGACATTTCAGATTAATCACAGGGTTGCTGTGGATTAATTTCAAACAACTGTTCTGTCTTGTTTTTTTTTTTTTTTTCCCATATTTCCATCCAGAGCCAACGCACTGTTTAGTGTCTTCCATCTTTATGGGTTGGTTCTGCTACCTGTCACTACTGGATCAACTGCCCATTTGTTCATGCGTGACAGTAACTCTACTTGGACAAAATGACCCAAATGTGTTGCACTGCAGATGGGTTAACTGCTTTAAGATTTTTAATCAGATTAATCATGATGACGGATTAATCTGCATTACAGTGTTAATTTTGACAGCCCTAATTGTGACATATTATTATTTTGTATTCCAGACCCGTTAGAAAACAAACACCTGAATTCAACGTGTCCCAATACTTTTGTCCATATAGTGTATATCAGGATATGGGATAGGTCTATTAAACAGGAAGTTAAAAACAAGGACAGATAAAATCACCTGCGCAAATGTAAGGGAACCTGTAACATAGCTGAGACTCGGGCTGGGAAATGGGAGGTGTCCGTTCCAGCTTTTTGTGATAAATGGGATGAAGATGTCAATGCTGGTGGACGTCAGAACTCTGGTTTCCTCATTAACGGGCACAGAGGAGGATAATAGGGACTCGTCCTTGGATTCAAAATAACAATGATTGCATGTGACACTGGAGCCGTCCATGGCCGAGAGCCAAGAGAAGAACAAGGCAAGACCATGTAGGAAAAAAAGAGCCACCGTGCTCACACAGCAGGATGGCTCCCGGATCAGTTTTCCCCTTCCCATCTTCTTTTCTCTCCTTTGCGTCGGCGATTGTCTCCTCTCCGCTCTCGTCCTCGCCACATCTCGCCTCCTTTTCTCGCCGTCTTTGTGCCAAGTAGGCTACCTGGTGGTTCATTCTAGGTTAGCTGGTTAATTTAGCCCAGCGTCATTCACAAAGCAGCACGTATCTGTGGTGATGTATAAAAGCAGAGGTTAAATGAGGAGAGTGATGCAGTCTACTTCTGACTGAGGTAACGACCATGAAGGGAAGCCAGTGTTCAATGCCTTTCATGCCTACGATACGCAGTCTGCGCCTTCAAACAGACTGGTTATCTAACTAGCTGAATTGAGCATTGTCAGGGGAGGATTACAGATTATGAATAAGCGAGTGGTGATGATGAATATAGTGGATGAATAGCAGCCTTTGTGGAGCAAACAGACCCCCTTGTTGAGCAGTGGGCAAGTGCCAGAGTGGAGGAAGGGTTTGCCATAGATCGCAGGTCATTTCTGGGGCTTTTTTTTTTTTTTTGGGAGAATGTTGGTGAAGCATGGAGAGAACTTACTTACTTAGAACCATGTCAGTCTTCTTTGTTTTCATTTTATTTTTTTTATTTTTTTTTAAGGCAAGGCAAATTTATTTGTATAGCACCATTCATACACAAGGCGATTCAAAGTGCTTTACAGAGGCATAGAAACACTTAAAATTACATCGCACAATAGCAGAATAAAACATTAAAGGAGTGATATTTTGCTTTTTTAAACGGAATTATGCATTTTAAAACATGTCCCTGTGGTCTACATAAACTGTAAATACTCTGCTTGGGTCTGAATTCTTCATTCGTTCAACTCCACAGCTCCATCTTCAACCCTATTTCTGAGTAATGACACCAGAAAGGTGGTTCGGAGCGCTGGCCCTTTAAATGCACATGAGCCACTTAATAATAATAATAATAATGGATTAGATTTATATAGCGCTTTTCTATGAATGCATACTCAAAGCGCACAGAGTGGATCCATTATTCATTCACTCTCACATTCTCACTCTGGTGGTGGTAAACTACACCTGTAGCCACACCTGCCCTGGGGCAGACTGACGTATGTGTTCATACACCAGTGTGAGCAGCAGCAAATACCACTTGGTTAAATTATTTCAGTGTTTATGTATAAGTACGTTTTGAACATTTTGAGCACATTTCAACACTTTTTTTTTTATTGTGATATGATATTTTTGCCACATCACCCACCCCTAGCCTGAAGCTTTTGTTTTTCGTGCTGTTTATATTTCACATATATTAGAATGGATCTAAATACAGAGACAAATGCATGTGTGTGGTATTTAGAACTTTACTAAAACAACAAACAGAATGTTAGACTAAGACTTTTACACAGGACTGCACTTTTATTTTAAGCAAAACATTTGAGGCAGACGACTCCAGACATACATCGAAAATTCAACAAGAAAATGCCCACCTAATCTTTTCATTTTACAGATTTACCTGAGGACAAAGAGGAAATCCTGCCACACTGAATTACAAATTTAACCAGTCTGACACAGAGCATCTCCTGCTCATATGGAAGACCTATCGACCGTCAACGAAGCCAGACTCATACATTTTTAAGGAGCTTTAACAGAAGGCATTACTGTCTAATGTAGGTCTGTTACTGTACAACTGCCTGAGTGAACCAGGCGCAAACAGCAGCCACTGCACGAAAAACTCCATTTAATGCAGCAAAAGCAAAGAGAGATTTCCTTCTTATATAAAGGTAAAGGGAATTCATATTTTTTTTAATGTAGAATGAGATTCATTTCATCAGAATTCAGATTATTCACTTTGTGCCAGAGTCTCATGAGGTCACACATAATTATAATCATTAAATAATTAGGCACTCTAGTATGGGGAGGCATTCCAATAAAGTGAGTATTTCTACTAGCGTCACAAATCGTGTTAGCAGAAGAATGGATGAGTTTCAGCAGATAAAAGACAGCAGTGAGTCAGTGGATCTGAAGGCTGACGACTCACCGATCTGTATGATTGTATGATATTCTATTCCTGGACAGGAAAGATGGGAGGGAGGCTCTAAATCGAATCAATACCCACAGGAACCAGTGATCGTTGTACTTTACTAAAGCGTTCCTCCCATTTCCTGTGCCGCTCAATGACAAGCAGAAAAATACATCATTAATGACTTACAGTCGGCAGCTTTTATTTCTCAAGCATCTACGCAAGATTTCATCGAGACGTTTCGCTCTCCAGACTCTGGACTGGAACATAAGGAAGGTCAACGGTAGCGCCATTAGACGTATGAGCAGAGAAAAACATCAGCACAATAGTTATTTTATTAAACTGTGTTAAATTTATTGTTGGTTAATCTGTGAACTGGGGCAGGTTGGAAAAGTTTAACTGAACTATACTATATGGACAAAAGTATGTGGACATGTTGAATTCAGGTGGTTCTTTTCTAACAGGGGTCTGGGATACAAAACAATAATGCATAGTATTAGGCAGCGAGCCGTGCACGGTTAAAGGTAGGGTAGGAGATCCTGGAAAAATGCTTTGAGCGAGCTACATTTTGAAACTACACAATTCAAAAGTCCAAACCGCTTTTTTCAAACATCCCCTCAAAGCCACGCCTCCAGAGTACCGGATTTTACAAGCAGAGAGGGGGAGGGACAAATGACAGTTGAGTTTGACAGACATATCACCATTCAATCATTTCGATGGGCCGGTTAAAATGATTGGATGGTGTTTTTTCAGTCCTGTCCGTTCCACACGTGACTACAATTTTTCATTTTTGTGTCAGAGCATTTAATTAATTGGTTGCAATCAGGGTGTGAAGGGGATTTTGAGCAATATAGTAAAAAATGCTCCAGGAAAACATCTCCCTACCTACCTTTAATTTTCAAAAAGCACAGCCAAAAAGTGGCCCACCACTTGCTCAAAGCTGTGCTAATTATCAGTATATTGTTCTCTTACCTTGTCATGGCCTAATTTTGGAGAAATCCATCTATTTTTCACAAAAATGAAGTGAATCATCAATTAACTCTAGAGGGTCCCTGGAAGCGTCGGCGCGTCCTGAGGACATGCGCGATTTAAGATGACGTGGAAATTCAATCTGTGTGGAAAGTGCAGGTGTCAAACTAATACTGTGAAAGCACATGGAAAACCCAAGTTATGAACACAATAAAAATATAATTTTTCAGCGATAGTGTCATTATGTTTGGTGCGCGTTCAATGCAAGTATAGATGGTAAATATGGATGTTTATAAACTACTGGGACACATCATGGCTAGGGCTCGTAAGATGTCCTGTTCATGATGACTTGAGATACAAACATGTAAATTATTATTTTCAGCCAGAGCACAAAAACTAATTTAGAAATTTAGAGGTAGAACATTTAAAATCATAGTCATGGATCATTTTGTTTGGTTTTTTTTAAATCAATGCTGAAAGAAATAAAGTCAGAACCATCTCTGAGGCATTTTGGAAGCAAAGATAACAATTCAAACAAAACTAACCAATGCAATGATAATCATTACATAATAAAACTATATTCTAACATTAGTCATTATTGTTTTGTATCCCAGACCCCTGTTAGAAAAGAAACACCTGAATTCAACCTGTCCCAATACTTTTGTCCATATTTATAAAACAGATCTTAATCTACCAACTTGAGCAAACTAAGTACATTCAGCTGTAAAAAAAAAAAAAAAACAAAAAACTTCCTTAATCATCTCTGTGTGGATAAAGTCACATTGAAGGACGTTCACAAACACAGACACTGATGACTGTTAACGCTTCAATAAACACTGACCAGTACAAAGTGGAAAACTGGAGTTATCTTCTCCCAAATGCAAATGTGGGTGTTACAGCAGCGGCGACGCAGTGTATTTCCCTGGACAGACACTTTCCACTGGCATCGTAACAAACACTGCACTGTCACAGTGTTCTCGCAGCATTTTGCCCGAGGAAATGAACAGGAGAAAAACCGCAGTAAGATGAGACAAAGCAAAGGAAACACTCCACCATCTGACAAAAATGTGCCAAACAGTCCAGGTGTGTTTCAGTAGATGATGCATAGGTCCATTTGTATGTGACAGTGGAAGGGTTTTCAGGCAGCTCAGGTGATGTCTGGGTTTTAGCATTTTCTCCAAGTTTGTGGAGGACTTAGACACACGGGTGGAGTTTTTCAGTAAAAACAATAAATACTTTCACATCATTTTGGTCCATTAGAATGACTATACCTGTGTACAGCAGCTTGGAAAAGCTAGATAACAAATAATAACATCCAAAAACTTAAAAACAGGGCCATTAAATCTGTATGTCATTTAGTTTTGATGCTCTCCACATGAATTTGACTTTGAGATGATGCCCAAAAGGGCTTGGGTACAGCTCCTAAACATTATAATAGGAGGGAAACCCTGAGCAGTAAACAAAAATATAAACACAGAGTAAATAGACATGACAGAGATTAAATATATATAAAAGGATATGCAATAAAACATTCCAGACAACTCTGACAATACAGCTACTGTATACATATACATAACTGTAGACTTTCACCACTTTTATATTCTTAAAACTTGAATCTAGCACAACTTTTCTAAAAAGGAAAAGGCTAATCAAGAAAGACATGAGGAAAACTAGCTGAATACTGACAACCTGCATCATACTGACTCACAGGTAGATCAATCAGTCCAAATTCATTGTATGTAGCCAGGTTTTGTTTAATCTTACACACCGTGGTTCTAAAAATGCAAAAGGTCCTATACTTTGACAAATATGACTGTACAACAGATAACTTCAGCATTGTCCTCATTGTCATTGCATTGTGTGCATCTATGTTTGTCACATTGTAGTGACTTGCAATGTCAATTAAGGAAAATAAACTCAATAATGACTTGAAATGTGCAAGGAAAAGTAGAACAAGTACCGTAAGTTTTTTTAGGTGTGAATACAAACATGCAAACTCTGATTCGACCCAAACACCTAGAAGAGGTGGTCTTGGTCCGTTTCCATATGAACTCTGGGCCAGTTCACTTACATCGTGAAAATAACCGACCTAAAGCCCAAACCAAGGAACGATGCACCTTTTTGTGCTCGATGAGCCGCCGTAGCTGCGTGGCATTGTGGGTAATCAACAAAACTGCATGAGTAGCCAGAGCTACAACCAGCAGCCATGAGCCGTGGACCGACGTAGAGCAACTCTGGAGCAACGAAGTTTTATTCCAAAAACGATAACTGCACGGAGGACCTCCATGTTTGTTTTCACCAACACCCGCCGTCTCTGATTCACCCCGCCCCCGACTTTTCTGTCCAATGCCAGTGCAGTTCGTCACGTGCATGCTTCTGTTTACAAATTTTGGTCCACTAGCAAAAAGTGCAATGAGAATGCGATCCGACCCAAACGAAAAAATAAAGTCCGCATTCGATCCAAACCAAAGGACTTTACACCCTAAAACAGATTTAAAGTGCTCAGTGATTTGATGTGATATGATTTTAAGACAATCTGTAAATTATATCACCTTCCAAAGATAATAGGGAGTTATTCACCGACAAACAGAGCTTCTTATAGAGATGTGTGGATGGTTTTAACACCACTGACAAGATAGATTTGGTTGTAAAAAGAAAACCCACAGTGGGGCGCCCCAGTGCTTCACCTGGTGAAATCTGGGCTCCCTTCCAGTCCAGACCATTTGCTGCATGTTGTCCCCTCTCACTCTCCCCCCTGCCTTTCCAATTAATCTTCACTGTCACTTAATAAAGGCTTAAAGTGCCTCAAAACTATATTAAAAAGAAAAGAAACATCAATTGTATGGAATTATTGTGGCTAGAGAAGGAATGATGCTGCCCAAAAAAAGGTACCTCATCATCGCTGCCCTCATGTTGAATCAACCAACACATCAAATTACAAAATTAGCCTCCAGAAGTCTTCAGAGTGTATATCTTTTATTGTTGCACTCCTTTTATTACTCTCGCAGAGGCAATCTTGGATGATGACTTGTTTCCAAACAGAGACATTCCAGCATACGACAAATATTAAGGTATTTTTATACCACGATATACTGCATACCGCACAAAAAATAATCCAGTGTCAGTTTTTACAATATCATGCAGCTCTAATGCTAAACATGCCACAGTAAAAGGATTAATAATCAAGAAGATTCGTATTTGACAGAGTGATGCAGGCACCGAAGATAGCCTCTTTGGTTTTAATTTTCTCTCAGACAGAGTAAAATAAGATGATTTTATGAAATATATACCATTAGACCTATTAACTGTTATGTTTTAAAGGTGTTACATGGATATTCCAAACATCCACCAGCAGAAGGAAGTCTGGTACTAGAACGCACTTAGAACCAAAACCACCAACAAATCATGCTATTTATAAACACGTCTGTATTATCGTATCATCAAGTTATCATCTTCAAACTCATAGATGCTTAAATTAACAGTTTCTCAAAATAACACGGTGTCTTATAATCTTCACGTCAGCTGATAGTTTACATTATAGCTCGGTTAGCTTAGCTCTGTTAGCTCAGCTCTGTTTTTAGACTGAAAACAGCCACAGTAAAACAACAAATATGTTGTCAGTAGCTGAACTAAAGATTAGTTCGGAGTCAAACAAACAAGGTCAGAACTGTCAGTTTAGTCTGAACCGTGGATCAACAAACGGCAACTTAGCAAAGAAAAGAACATCCCATAAGCACTTTATACCTTCGTAAGCCTCGCAATCTAACTGACATAAGTAGAAGAAACACTGTCATTTCAGCATCAAACTCCATTCTTTTCATTTAGACCGGTGTCCAGAGGAGAAAACAACAGCTTCTATTTTTATCACTTCTTTTCTTTGACTCCGACAGTCGTTTCTTACTGGTTCTCATCCTCAATTTGGCCTTGGCCGGCAGAGTGACTCACTACTCCCTCCAGTGGTCACATAATATCTCTACAATCCAATACATTGACTTCACAGCTCTTTATTCTAAACAGTGATAATTTCGTGTAATTTTTTTAAATATCTGAAAGTAGAAATACTACAAATATTAACATTTAAAGAAACTTGCTTCACCTATATGTCCCAATAACAGTGAGAAAGCAGACAAAACGTAAAAAGTGACCATCACTACGTCTCTTAAATAAACTCAGTCTCCATTTTTAACGTATCACCTGCATGTGCTTATATCAGATCAGGCTTTTTCCACATTGATACACTACACACGTTTTACTGCACCGCTGACATTTGAGGTAATTCACTGAGCTGCGTATCTTTCAACTACAGGATGACTAGTCCTTGACTCCGTAGCTTGTTTTAGAGGTTAATGGCTCTGACACAGTAGAGGCTCAACAAGGACCTATAAAAATAATTCCGTGTCTTAGTGACAGAAGCTCCGGTGTTAAAATGAAACCGGCACGTGAAGTAACATTTTGAAATCCTCAACCTGAGAAAAACACATTTAACAAAGATGGCCAAATAAAAGGGAAAATAGGTTTAATAATAGATTTTCTGAGGTAGGACTTGAGGGAAAAACCCACATTGAAGCTTTTATCTGTCATCTATAGCTGCGAGCTCTATGCTAATTCAAGTTTAAGTGCTGTTTTCCAACATGACAGAGCTGCAGATAAGTTACTCTCTCCAAACACTTGAGATTGCGATGAAGCGTGGCGGCTTGATGAGTATTGATTCTGTTTCCCATATGCACTATTTCCTTCCTTACACACTAACAGAACAACATAAAACAGAGGACGAAGAAAATTAACTGAAAGGGGAATGTCACAGAGTGTTTCCTGAAAAAACAAAACAAACAAACAAAAAAAACACGATGCTTTGTACGTTCAAACTGTGTAAAAAGGAGAAAATGATGAGGATTAAAAGAAAACAAGCCACATGAGGGCATTAACAACGGAAACATCTAAATTGACCGTGTTTTAAAATTCCCCTGCTTATCATTGACTCGCCCTGTGCTACGGCAGACATAGATAATATGTCTAGTTATTAGCTTTAGAAGGAAGCGCTTCCCTTCCTCCCGCTGCTGTTCGTTACACTTTCATAGTCCTTTAGCTTTCTCTTGAGGCTGCAGAGTGGTTAATGTGGAGCAATTCCCTACGACCGAGGCTAAAAACAGCATTCTTCACCATGGTCATTGTATTTCTCCTGGTTTTGCTTAGCAACTCCAAAAAAAAAAAAAAAAACTCAAATCCAGGCCCAGTCCGTGCTGCAACGACGGAGGATAAAGGACGGGGTGACCGAACGCACTTCAATCCCAGTTTTTCCTTGAGGAATGCAATATCAGTTACAAATAGGAGGAGGTTATTGACCGCTTTGATTGCAGAGAATGGAGCTTAAACACACCAATGAGGCCTGTGTGACATGTCAGTGGCTCCACACAAGGCAAAACAACACCGGCAGCTTGTGTGTGCTTAGAATATATTAATCTCTGGAGTGTGCATTAACGTTCTCTGCTCCCAGTTTGATAATCTTCACAGCTATAAATGGAAAAGTGTAAACTTCCAGTGGGCATGAATGGGGATTTAGAAGCAGTTTGCTGGAAGCATGGAGGCATTATGGGTGATATGATTAAACTATGAAAACTTAGAATCTAGGGCAAGTGATTCACCGCTGGCAAGGCAGATGTTTTATCACAACTCGGGGAAAAAGTTGGCAACTTCCTGAAACGTAACCTCCTTTAACAGTTGTGGAAATATTTCTACACAGAGTAAACGTTACAGATGGAGGCCATGTCCTGAAGGTACATACAGGTGGTGCATTTATTCTGCACTTGGAAAACAAGCCACGAACAATCAGGTAACAAACAGGCGCCGTGTCGCGTGGTCTGGGCTGTAGATCAGAGGGTGCGGCCACACTAATCCGTCACTAAACCAATATTCAACACAGCATTTCGACGTTAGTTTTAGTTTTTCTAAAGAATAAACACACACTTCTTCCTTGTTATTGTACAACAATTGATCTAAAACACTTCCTCCAGCTACAGATATTGTTCCTCATGCAAAAACATTTTCAAATTCATTAACTTTCTCTTACTTTTTTTAGTAGCATGGACTTATGTCAGATTCGGCAAATGTTCGTAACTTCAGAAAACTGTGCAAATGACCCACGTAAACATGATGAAATCCACCAGCAGGTCAACGGCACTATGCAAAACATGAAATAACAGTGAATGCAGAAAATTCATCGTATGTGGCACTTCTATGTAAAATGTTATTCATCCTAAAAGATAAATAAAAGGGAAGTAAGTTATAAGTGGTGAGAAAACAGCCTTTTGTGCCAGCCAAGGTCACAGCCAAGGTAAAAATCTCCTGTTCTGACCCAGTCAAACTGCAATAACCAGTACAGATCCACACCAGTGTCCTCACAGCCTGAATAAAGGAGTCAGGGAGTAACGGGTAACAGCACCATTTACTTATGTTACCATAGCAACTGATTTAAAGGGGGAAAAAATCATTAAAAACATCAAAAAGTTGCCTAAATAATCCAAATGTTAGTACGGGAGTTCTCCTGACCAGAAACAGTCACTGCACCAAACAGCTTATATCGGCAAGAACAAAAAGTGAACATAATCATTCCACTGCAGCATCATTGGGCAGAAACAGCCACTTCTCTGCCAGGTTTGGCTGAAAACAGCTGCTAAAAGAGCAACACCATTTGTTTCTTTCCTACAGTCCTTTTGTCTGTACTTTTTATGTTGATCAGAGGTTAAAGCTAGTTGCAGCATCACCTTCTATATCATTTGTCTGTGCTTCAAAACGTCTATTCATATCATCGGTAAAAGATCCATGAAAATTAATGTAGCACTAACTGCAGTATTTACCATCATCTGCTTTTATATTATGTCAATGATTTACATTTTAAGGCAAGCTGTTCATAGTAAATATGAAGTGTTATCACAGCAAAGGACTGGCTGATTAGTTTTATAGCTGGTTTGAGGGTCTCCTTAAATTTACCATGAAATGTCTTCGCTCATCAAGACCTGGTTCGAAGACTCGAGCGTTTAACCAATCAGGTTAAGGTTCGACACCGGCAAGGTCACCCAACACAGAGGTGATTGTCCTCGATTGCTAACTGCGGCTAATGCACTTTCTCTGGAGGGGAAATAGGAGAATATAGGGAAATATATCGCTACGCTGTAATGGATGAGAGGTCTGGAGAAGAGAGACATTACGTTGAGAGTCATTAGGCACAACACACTGCTGTCATTATATCACAGCACGATACATTCATCAGCCCCTTCGTTTATGAAGCTGTGGGAGGAAACAAAACCGGTGTCTGAGTCTGGCTTCTGCTGCTGCTATAGAAAGCAGCTCGTCTTTACCAGCAGCTTAAAAGTTCAATGTGATGGTTTTTCCTCTCCGCCTTATGCTGCTGTATTTAAAGCAACCTGTGTGACACTGAACCTGACTAAATCTGTGTGAAGCAAAGCTGAGGTAAGAGGCAGGGAGAGCAGGAGATAGAGAAGGAGCAGAGCCTGGGCCAAGTGCGTATGGATAAGAGTGCAGATCCCTGCTTAATACGGTTCCTCATGCATTTTGCACGGCGCAAAGTGCATTTATTAATACCGAGCATTGAGGATGGAGTTAAGCAAGTTTACACAGATGAAAATGGACCATTCAGATCTCACTACTGCTTTAAGGCTGACCTGAAAAAAGGGTTTCATATTAGCTTCTGACAAACCCCAAAAAAGCTAAACTTACTCACTCGTAAACACTTTATAGATTTACACATAATTATACTCTGGAGTTGACAGAAATCAGGGAAAACGCATGACTCAGACTGTGCTGTAATCACAGTGTGGCACAAATGTTTTCAAACAGGAAAAAATAAAAGTTAGATGTGGTTGTCAGCTGTTGTGAAGAACGATGCATGAGGATAAGATGCACTAATTGCTCAGAAAATGTGTTTTAGTCATCCCGACGCCATCTCATTAGGCCCCAAGTTTCTGTGGTTAGTAATGACGAAAACCACAGACAAAATAAAACGAGCCATTTCAGCATCAAACCCCATTCTGTTCATTTAGAGCTGTGTCCAGTGGAGAAAACACTGGCTTTTGTTTTGTTTTGTTTTTTTATCACTTTCGTCTTTGACAGTTGTTTCCTACTGGTTCTCATCCTCAGCTTGGCCTTGGCCTGCAGAGTAACTCACTACTCCCTCTAGTGATCAAATAAATCCCCCGGCCCTTCGCTGTAAACACATCCACTTCATATCTCTACAATCCAATACGTCCGCATCTTCTGCAGAACTTTACAAATCCTTACTCTAAACACTAAAGATCATTTCATGTAATTTTTTCACATCGTTTTTTTTTTAATACTTTATTTTTCACCATGTTTTCCCAAACATAATAGAAAACAGCTCTATTTCACAAGTAAATACACCAGATTAAACAGACCAGTGAACAAAGGCAAAAAGAGAGATGAATAAAAATAAATAAAAGTAAAATCTATTACAAAAAAAGAGGGGGGGGGGTTCGGACATTGAGAGCATGTTAAGTTTCACTTTCGCTTCACGCCAGCGTTAGTTACGTTAGTTATGGACTGCACCCCCCACCCAAAAATCAACAAGATACTAAATTTTATAAAGGGCCCACACTTGTTAGCGGCACCCCAGGGCCTACATGTACCAACATACCCATACGCAGCTGTGTACATGTGCAAATATACACAAATACCAGAAGATAGTTATAGTACTGAAGGTAATACTGATAAAAATAATAGAATGGGGAAAGAGCATTTGAAAAAAAAAACAATAAAACTCCAAATAACAATAAAGATTAATGACAAAAGTAATTTTTTCATATCTGAGAGCAGAAATACTGCATATGCTCAGACAAAATAAAAGTAAAAATGGACTCAGAGAAGATCACATCAGATCTTCAGGAGCACAGAGTCCAGCCAACTATTATCACAAGCTCAAAGTCACTGTTAATTTGACTGTACATCCTCACAAATGTCCTAAATCCTGAACCACGGAGCTCGCTGATTGGGCGACCACAAATTACATGACCTGATTTCCATAACACCGACTCTTATCAACAGTGGCCTCAGAGGGAACACAAACTAATTGGTGAGACTTCTACGTTGGCTTTTCTAATGATGGTCGCTTAATTAATCTTTGAAACGCCGGCTTTTGAGCGTCGGAGCTACAGAGGGAGATGGCAGAGGGGATCAAAGTGACTGCAGTCTGCCGTGGAAGGATTAGGAGAATATGGAGGAGCACGGAGACAATGGAGCATCCCAGCCTCCAGTGAGGAAAATCCTACCGGGGCCACTGAAGAACTCACCCCGACTCGCTGCTGTGGCGGCTGACTGACACCGACACGTGTGAGGGTGGTTATGTGATATCATGGTAATCCCACTGAAGTCCCCAAACCCACTGTTTCTAATGAGCCGTACAGAAAATATACAGACATGTGGCAGCACTAGGCAGCACATATTCACACCCATACTGTAAACCTGAAACGACAACCAGGGTTTTCTTTAATCTGTGATGTTTTTAATCCTACAGGTTTTAGTTTATGCATTTACACTACAGGCTGCAGCACAGGCTCTGCAGACTATTACACTACGTTCAAACTGGAGGTAAAAGTGGCAAAAATCTGACTTTTTTTGCCCATTTTATGACCCATGTCTGATGTTTTATGACAGAAATCTGTGACCCAGGTCACTTTCACGGAACAAAATATCAAACAGTGTCAAAACATCATAAAATCAACCCATAGGGACCCAGTGTGACATTTGTGGCAGTTCCCAAAAAAAAAGTCTCTATATTTAACCGTCCATAAAGCTGCGCATCACTTTCGTCACCAATTTTTCAGCAAATCTGTAAAACCCGAGTCATAGCCTAAGTATCACGAATCCGCAAGTCTTTCCGTGATTACGCACCTGAATTTCTTCTCTCAACAATTTCGAAGTGTTCTCCACCATAAACAATCCATTTGTTTACAGAGCCAGTAGAAATTTGTTGCAACGTGCATTGTGGGAAGTGGAGCTCCACGCAGCTGCAGTAGCAAGAGGCAATGACGACGTTTTTGTGTTTCTTGCTGCTGCGGCCATAATGCGGCTGCATTACTAATTTTAACTGAAAGAAACCCGACACAGACACGAGCACACATTTACTTGTGCGTCGTTTAAATGAACGAGACTGACCTCATGAAATGGCGTTGTGTGTCACCCCAGTTCTTATGGTATTTGGCGTGCTATATGTACGCATTTTCGACCTTTCACGTGTTACTCAACAGCATTTAATCACAAGTCATTTTACGCCAAGATCTGTGGTTCACATAACCTTAACCCTAAGCCTCAGTGCGTGGCATCTGATGCATCGATTCAGGTTGGACAGGGGGCTGACAACAGCGTGAACATACACGCGGAAAGCTTATAGGCTAATGCGTACAGATAACACGCCGATTAAAAGTGGTGCGTATATTTACACAGTCATGATATCACGTTGAAATGAACAAAAAACTGGTTCTACACTCTAACATCCTAGTTTTCTCCTTTGTTTCAGTGAAATATCTGCATAAATCAGACTTACAGCACATTGGACACATTCAGAAGTCAAATTCCTCACAGACTTCCTGTTCCCTAAACTCATTATTTCAGTATATCTTCATCAGCAGCAACAAAGTGCAACTGTACGTCAAAAAGCTGAATATGAGACACTACAGACTTTCCACACCTAACCTGAAGAAGAGGAATAACCAGCTTGTGACCACCGCAGCTATCCTCAGTCTTGTTGCTACTAAGCTTCAAAAGCACCAATACAACGCATGGTTCTGTGCAGACGTCTGTGTAGTTTCTGCCTCACATGAAACAGAGGCCACGGATGAGCCTGCAGAATTCAATGCCCCTTGTGTTTAATGTTTTCACAGAAGCAAAGCGTCGAGAGGGCTCAGAAGTTCACGGCGAAGGAGCTCTTACAGACAAAAAAAAAAAAAAAAAAAAAACAGTTCAAGGGACTGTTCAGAAACTCTGCAATTCACCGTTGAAAAGAAAATGAGAATTGCGCGAACATCCTTCCTGGAGAATTCACAATGGACGTGTTCGATGTGAGGTGACGCTACTCCTTCCAAGGTCCTCCGTGTATAAAGGCAGCACATGGATGTGGACTAATGGAGGTATCTGGAGTGGGGTCAGTGGGTTTACGAGGTAAGACTCATACGTCTTACCTTTGAAACCACCGACCCATTTATTAACCTGTTCAACCCTGGACCAATTGTTTCCGGTAGGAATCATTTCAACGTGATACAATACAATGGATTAGCCGACAGAAGCTTCATTCATTTAAACCGAGTTAGGATCGGAAAACAGCAAAGGAAAGGCAACGCCCGTGACCGTGGCGCCATAATGCGACCGGTGAGTTTTATCGGTAGAGAAGTAAGACTTGAACTATTGGATCTGTTTAGCGTTAGCTTAGCACTGCAAAGTTTGTCTCATTGGTGTGTTGTTTTATTAAATTATTCACGACATACGCTGGTTTAAAATACACTGTCAAATACACTTAAATAAAAAATGTATTAAAATGCGCTTAAAAATAAGTTTGATGACATTACGAGAAAATATTAAGTATAGTCAACTCATTGGTAGAAACAGTTGAATGTGTGAATAAATTTAAGCTAAATGGATTTAATTAATACGTTTTAGTTATGACTACAGCTCTTTTTCTTTTGACCGTGTATGTCTGCACACGCCAGCTTCAGTGCTTTTGGTCAAAGACACGCTGCTACAAAAGTTTCAGTGTTAGAAAAAGAGACAACTCAAAAAGTTCTACGCGGTTGTCGACTATTGTTTGTTTTAACCGAGAGAGGAGCGTTCTGTTTTATTGTCCAAAATACTGTTTTGTTTAATTGTTCATCAGTTCCATCGACCTGTTCCACAGACACTTTATCTTAGCTCGGCGTCCGCTAGCTACGCCGTAAGCCTGGATTAAGTCGAGTTTACTTAAAAAAAAAACATGAGAAAAGTGATTGCCTTAAAAAATTAAGTAATGATGAATGAACTTTTCAAGTAAATTTCACTTGAAATCTTTTTGTAATATCAGCTGCTTTGCATAGTTCTTACACTTAAATAATAATTAAGTTCAATGCACTAAATTCCAAGTTGATTTAACTGAAAATATTTAGTAATAATAACTACGCAAAGCAGTTGATATTACAAAAGATTTGAAGTTAAATGTACTTTAAAAGTTCATTCATCATTACTTAATTTTTTTAAGGAAAGCTCTTTTCTTTTTTTTTCTTTTTTTTTTTTTTTTTAAGTAAACTCAGCTTATCCGGGCTTACAGTGTAATTGTCCATTAAGCACTTGTTTGACTTGTGTTTCATTGTGTGACAGTTGGTTTTGTTGATTTTTTTTTTTTTAGCTGATGCTCTTCTAGCCATCTGAACGTATAGCGGTGCCTCTATTGCTACAAGCATCGCGTAGCATTACCATGGTAACAGAGGGAGCTGTGGCTGCCTCCGGTACCGGCTACAGGTTTTGGCCTCAGAAAACCCTCATTTGAGCAGATAATCGGCCAGAACGTCAGCTCCGAACCTGGACTCTAGAGAAAAATCCGAACTAAACTGATCCCACAGCTCACCCATGCAGGACTTTGTCACTTCTTGCCAATAATGACATTTTGAGAGACGAATATTTCTCATTTATCTCAAGTAAGAACTCAAACCGGCACGAGTGGACTCCGGCTCGGAACCCGGCGGGTCACGCGTCTCGCTCAGATGACGCCGGGCTGCTCTTCCAGTCCTCTCGGGTTACCTCCACCGAGCGCGGACAGGGGCGCTCATCCGCCGACGGCCCACCGCTCCACTGCATCACTCTGCAGCAGTCCAACACATTACAGGCAAGGCTCTGCACTCTGCACGCAGGAAAACAAGCCCGGCCCGGCCTCGTATAGTACCCTGAACCAAAAATAGCCCCGCTTACAATTCTAGTAAAGAGACGGCTACGATAAGGCCTCATCAAATCCAGGAGAAACAGGAGTCAGCTTTGTCCTCCTGTCCTAAAGGGTAATAAATCTCAAATCCCTACAGACTGTGTGACACGAGCAGCGCTGGAAACTATGCAGGAAGAAACAGAGCCACAACATATAAACACAGAGCGGTGCACATTTACATGACAAAACATGCACCTGCCAGTTAACCCCTACAGCACATGCAGGCAAAAAAAATAAATAAATAAAAAAATGACACCACTAAGTTGATAAACAGGTTACAAAGAGGAAGAGCTGGAAGATAAGATGTGTCATATTATGCACAAGTGAGTGGAAAAGCCTTTAACAAAAGCAAACACAAGCCAATCATAGCCCAGTAGTAGCAGCACAGGAGGAAATAAAAACCAGAAGAAGTCCAACAGCAGCAGTGAGTGCAGGAGGAAGAGGCAGCATGCACACAATCAAACCCCCCCCACCACACACACACACACACACACACACACACACACACACACACACACACACACACACACACACACACACACACACACACAGTAAGGTCAAAGCAGACAGCAGCTTTCAGGCAAATGTGGGAATCTGACCAAAAACCACATCTATGACAGGGGGGGCGGCTGCGAATAAAACCCCTGTGTGTTGATTACAGGCCTGTGCTGTTTCAGCTGGTTATTTTGATGCCCTCGTGGAAACAAAAGAACAGATGATGATGATGATGATGATGAAGGTCTCCGTTTCCCGTCGCCTTCACCTGTTCGGATCCGCTCGAGACTCACCCAGAACCCCGGAGGAGGTTTGTGTCTGTCCGGCGCCCGGATCCGGCCTCTCCGCGTCCGCCTGCTGGGTTCGGTGTCGGTGCCGGGAGCTCTCCGGGCCGTCGCCGGCGTTGGCTGCGGTCGCGGCGGCGGCGGCGGCGGTGGTGGCGGCGGTGCCGCCGGCCGCCGCGGATGCAGCGCCCGCCGCTGCGTTCCCCGTGTCGGGCATGATCAGCGAGGAGCCACGAGAGATGAGGAGGGGACTGTCCGGGAAAGTGTGCAGAGGAAGCGCATTTCAGGAGGGAGGCAGAGCATGGAGGGAAGCGTCCGAGGGAAGGGAGGGTTAAAGGAGGGTGGAAGGGAAGCGGAGGCTGTCGGTGCAGCGGCGGATCATCCTGCTGGTCCGGACTGTGAGGCTGGAGAGGCGGCCGGATGGAGAGTCTCCTCCGACGGCTGTGGAGGAGGGACAAAGGCGGGGAGGGCGGGGCGGAGGAGCCCGGTGACACACACCCCCATCAGCCCCCAGGAGGACACGGACCCGGACCAGGACTAGGACCAGGACTAGGACCAGGACCAGGAGGACACAGACCTGGACCAGGACCAGGAGGACACGGACCCGGACCTGGACCAGGACTAGGACCAGGACTAGGACCAGGACCAGGAGGACACAGACCTGGACCAGGACTAGGACCAGGACTAGGACCAGGACCAGGAGGACACGGACCCGGACCAGGACTAGGACCAGGACTAGGACCAGGACCAGGAGGACACGGACCCGGACCAGGACTAGGACCAGGACTAGG